>JAYGGG010000063.1:0-226354 GCA_036346245.1 Bonia amplexicaulis | reverse complement strand
AAAGAAAAGACCAACTTATATTACAAGATAGGGTTTAACAACCCGCTTAAAAGAGGGCATGCAAGCCCGAAATATATTACAATACAAAAGAACTTCCAGGAACTCGAGCGCATCTGAGACCTAAAACCACGGATCTTCATCGGGGATTGACTCCTCAAGGGCTTCCTCGACAGAGCAGCCCTCACCAACATCTTGATCATCTGATGCGTTCAACAAGCCGTGAGCTAACCAGCTCAGCAAGCCACAATGGAAACTTATCTTAACTATTTGCACGGTTCAACAAAGGTTGGGAGTATATTTGGTTTATTACTTATGTGGATGCAGTTTTATTTGATAAATCTTTTGGAAGATCAAAACAAGACTACTTCTTAGTTCACAGGGGTTTTCAAAATTTGAATTACCAACTAATCAAGTTAAGCATATTTGCAAAAACTACTTAAGCTTCGCAGCTGGAAATCACCCAAATGACACAACTCCATTAACCGGGAGCTGAAAGCATCTAGGCCCCTAAAAATGATTTTGGTAATTAATGAATTTATATGAATATGGGACTAACCGTTTAATGAGTATTTAAAGGTTAAGTCCAAGTTATGGTTGACAAATGCAAGCCAAAGGATAAGGATGAAGATCAAACATGGTTCAAGATAGAGGTATATGTAGAATAGATTCCTTTTTCAATTTTACCGGTCTTAGGAGAATGGTGGAAGACCGGATTATAGGGTAAATAATCGTACCATAAAGAGGGATCATGGCAAGTAGCTTGATAGCAATTCCTAAGTGTCCATGGATCAACTAGGATCATGCATTCTTGCAAAATCTGTTTTAAAAGCCAAAACTGTGCTCGTTCGACGCGCGGTAGTTCCGTTAGCTAACGCTTGCACTACCGTCGAAGCGGTAGTACTGCCGGAGAAATCGGAACTACCGGCGATCGGAAGTTCAACCTCAAGCGGACCCATTTTTCCAGAGCACCCTCCGACTCATTTCCAAAATCGAGGAAGCGGTAGTTCACTGTCCGAGCGGTACTACCGGCCGTGTAGTTCCGGGTGGATCGGACCTTTTCTCCGAGAGCACCTCCGGATGCCCCCGAGTTTTAGGAGAGCGGTAGTTCACTGCCGAGCGGTACTACCGGCCACAGGTAGTTCCGGATGGAAATCGGAGCCTTTTTTCCAGAGAGTAACTTTTGGAGCTCGGCTCAAGCGGTAGTACTGCTGACTTTTTGGACTACCGGTGAACAGTAGTACCGACTTTATAACGCCGGTAGTACCGCCGACGGACCAACGGTCACCGCAAGCTCGACATAGCCGCCTCGATGCGCCGATAGGGAGCGGTATTATCGCCTCGCACCGCCAGAGTTCCGCCGCCGATTTTTCCGGAATTTGTTCCAAACGGCTAGTTTTGGTAGGTGGAAGGTATAATACCGCACTAACGCTCATAGACGATGCTAGAGACTCTATTGATCATTCTTGAGCATTGGGCATTCACTCCACACCTACTTTCACTCTTGAGCATTCATTTGAGGTGTTGAGCAAAAAGTGCATAGCATTCATTAGTTTGATCCTTGGCACTAGTTTGCAATCAAGCGAAGCTCGTGGTTTGTTACTCTTGGTGCTTGCCGCACCGGACGATTGGGAGAAGCTTGTTCGGTGATCTTCTCAAAGAAGCTTGTGAGAAGACCCGCTGTGTGAAGGTTGGAGCTCGCCACCCGGAGCGGGAAGAGCTACTTCTAGTGATCGAGGTGCTTGGCCAATTCGTGGAGCCGGTTCGATTCGCTCGAGCTAACCTCAACGTGGACTAGTGGGAACCGCAAGTTTCGATACCACGGTAAAAACATCAAGTGTGCACATCTCTATTGCTTTCTAAATAGTTCTAAGTTTTCATGCTTAGTGCTTTGTTTAGTCCTTGTTATTACTAGTATTGCTATTTGCTTGACTAGTATTGTGTAGGCTTAAAATTGTCTTTCATTCTTGTTCTTAGAAATAGAGAAATTTAGCCTAGTTGAAAAGAAAATTTAAAACCGCCTATTCACCCCCTCTAGTCTGTATCCTTGATCCTACAAGTGGTATCGAGCTTGGTCTCTCATTTTAGACTTAACCGCCTAGAGAGAAAAGGATGGCTAGCGAGGATTTGCTATAGGCAAGGCACCTTTCTTTGATGGATCAAATTATGCTTATTGGAAAATTAGAATGTCAATCTATTTAAAGGCTATGAGTCCAAGCGCTTGGAAAATTGTAAATGAGGGTTACGTCATGGCGCTTGATCCATTGAATCCAACGGATCAAGACAGGCGAAATGCTCATTTAGATGCCCAAGCAATGAATGCTATTTTGGAGCTTTAAACGCGGATGAGTTCAATAGGGTGAGTAATCTTGAGACGGCTCACGCTATTTGGACAACCCTTCCGAAATCCATGAAGGGACATCCACGGTTAAAGAAGCAAAATTGCATCGCTTAGATTAAATATGAGACATTCACAATGTTGCCTCATGAGGACATCAATGAGATGTACACACGACTCAACAATATTGTGAATGAGCTCAAAGGCCTTGGTACTAACCTTCCGATCTTGACATTGTGAGAAAGATGCTTAGGGCTTTGCCGAAAATACGAAATGTTGATGACACTCTTCCTCAACTCACCGGAGTTAGCAAGAATGACCCCAACACAACTATTGGGCAACCTCATCACAAATGAGCTATACAAGAAGGATAAGGAGGAGCTCTTGGAGCAATCCTCATCAAAAGTTAAAAGATCACCGCTTTTAAGGCCAAAGCGGTGGTAAGTGAAGAATCAAGATGATGAGGAAAACTCAAGAAGAACTTGCTCTTCTAGTAAGAAGAATGAACAAGTTCATGAGAAGGCGCTCAAACCGGAGCGCAAATTATGACAAGGCAAAGAAGGGCACTCCTACTCCAACAGCGATATAGCAACATCCGCTATGAATGTGATGAGAAAGGGCACATTGCCTCAAATTGCCCCAACAAGAAAGATGACAAAGAGAAGTCATCAAACAAGAAGAGTTACAACGGCAAGAAGAAGCTTTTCAAGAAGCTTCACAAAGATGGCAAGAATGAAGCCCACATTGGAGAATGGGATTCCGAAGAAGAGTATTCCGACTCCGAATCAAGTGAAGATGAGTCCTCCAAGAAGAAGGGACTTGTCGAATTGCAATCAAGGAAGCTCCATCACTATTCTCCACTCCAACTTGCCTCATGGCAAAAGGAGATAAGGTAAAATTCTTGATGATGATGAGCCTTCATATGATGATCTTATGGATATGCTTGTTGAACTAAATGAATTTCTTAGAAAAGAGAAATCAAAATTTAAGATCTTGAAGAGGGAATACACAACTCTACAAGAATCTTATAAGGAGCTAAAGGAAGCTCATGATTTGCTCATCCATGAAAAATCTTGCACTAGCATTGGAATTACTTATGATATTATAAATGAAATGCCTAGTGTAAAAGTAGCTAAATCTAGCATATCTACATCATGTGATGAACTCCTTACCTTGCCATGCTCTTCTAATATTGATTCTAGAAATACCATATCTTTTGTCCATGATGATTTACTTGTTTATGAAAACAAAGATTTAAAGGAACAAGTGTTAAAATTGAACAAAAGCTTGGAAAGAGCATACAAAGGAAAGGCTACACTTGATAAACTATTAAGTGATCAAAGATGTTCATTCAACAAAGAAGGACTTGGGTACATTCCCAAGAAAGGTAAGAAACCGTATACATGCCCCCAAGGTTTGTAAAAGAAAATGGTAAGTATTGTACAAAATGCCGGATTTGGGACATAAGTCTCAAAATTGTTCTAAGGGTAAGATTCAATCCATTGGTTTATATGACTCATGTTATATGCTTAGAAAACTGAAAATGGAAATATTCTTGCTCATTTCATTGGCACCTCGATTTTGGGTGCTAAAAGGAAATCCATTTGGGTGCCCAAAACCTTGGTTACTAACCTCCAAGGACCCAAACAAATTTGGGTACCTAAAAGAACTTGACTCTCTTTGTAGGTGAACTACAAGACCGGTGGAAGGCATTGGGTGTTGGATAGTGGATGCACTCAACACATGACCGGAGATCGAAAATGTTCACCACCTTTGAGAGCGGGAGCAATGAGAAAATCACCTTGGAGACAATAGCAAAGGAAAGGTACTTGGTTTGGGTAAATTGCTATCTCCAATGACCTTTCCATTTCTAATGTATCTTTAGTAGAAACCCTAAATTTTAACTTGCTATCCGTTGCTCAATTATGTGATTTAGGCTTAACTTGTTCTTTCTCTAAAGAAAATGTCATTATTTCAAAAGAAAATGAAAAGGAAATTGTTTTCAAAGGTTTTAGATTTGGAAATCTTTATCTAGTGGATTTCACTTCAAATGAGTCTTGCTTAAAAACTTGTTTAATTGCAAAACATCTTTGGGTTGGTTATGGCATAGAAGGTTAGGTCATGTGGGTATGATTCAACTTAAAAGCTTTTCAAACATGACTTAGTTGTTGGCTTGAAAGATGTGAAGTTTGAGAAAATAGACTTTGTAGTGCTTGCCAAGACGGAAAGCAAGTTGCAAACTCTCATCATTCCAAAAGTATCATATCAACCTCTAGCCTATTGGAGCTCTTACATATGGATTTGTTTGGGCCAACAACCTATAAGAGTATCGGAGGCAATAGTTATTGTTTAGTCATTGTAGATGACCACTCTAGATATACATGGGTGTTCTTCTTAAATGACAAAGGCGAAACCTCCTAATTTTCAAAAGTTTCTCAAAAGAGCCCAAAATGAATTTGATTTTAAAATAAAGAAAATTAGAGTGATAACGGTTCGAGTTCAAAACACTAAAATTGAAGATTTTGTGATGAACTTGAATAAAGCATGAACTTTCCACAACCTACACTCCGAACAAAATGGAGTTGTAGAAAGGAAGAATCGAAGATTAATTAAAATGGTTAGGACAGTGCTTGATGAATATAACACTTCCGATCACTTTTGGGCAGAAGCAATTAATACCGCTTGTCATACGATAAATCATCTTTATTTGCATCGCCTTTTGAAAAGGACTTTCTATGAGCCTCTCATTGGAAGAAACCGAACATTTCCTACTTTAGAGTATTTGGATGCAAATGCTATATCTTAAGAAAGGGTGTTCGCTTCTAAATTTCAAAGTCGATGTGATGAAGGATTTTATTAGGATATTCTTCAAATAGCAAAGCTTATAGAGTTTTCAATAAAAATTCGGTTTGGTTGAAGAATCTTGTGATGTGCAATTTGATGAAACTAATGGCTCTCAAGAAGAGCAAGACAATTTGGATGATGTAGGAGAAGAAGGATTACGCAGCCATGGAAAACATGCAAATTGGCGACATCAAGCTAAAGGAAGATACTACATCACCCATCTCATCAAGACAAGTTGAACCACCTACTTCTTCAACTTCAAACGATGTACAAGTAATAGATGATGAAGCAAAAGATCAACAACAACCCTTCAAGATCCATAATGCAATTGCAAAGGATCATCCAATAGACCAAATATTGGGTGATGTGAGTAAGGGTGTTCAAACTCGCTCTAAAGTAGCTTCATTTTGTGAACATTATTCGCTTGTGTCTTCTCTTGAGCCAAAGTTTATAGAAGAAGCTCTAGATGATCCGGATTGGATAAATGCCATGCATGAAGAGCTAAACAACTTCTCCAAAATGATGTATGGACATTGGTGGAAAGGCCCAAGGAGCAAAATGTGATTGGTACAAAATGGGTCTTTCAAACAAGCAAGATGAGAACGGACTTGTGGTAAGAAATAAAGCAAGGTTAGTTGCTCAAGGCTACACTCAAGTTGAGGGTTTAGATTATGATGAAACCTTTGCACCCGTAGCTAGACTTGAGTCAATTAGAATCTTGTTAGCTTTTGCATCTAGCTTTGACATTAAATTATTTCAAATGGATGTTAAAAGTGCCTTCTTAAATGGAACTATCTCCGAACTTGTTTATGTTGAACAACCTCCGTGGTTCAAGACTTGAAATATCCTAATCATGTATACAAGCTCTAAGGCGCTATATGGTTTAAAACAAGTTCCTAGAGCATGGTATGAGCGCCTTCGAGATTTTCTTGTTTCAATAGGATTTAAAATTGGTAAAGTAGATACCACTTATTCACAAAAATCATCAATGATGATTTCTTTGTTTGTCAAATATATGTTGATGATATTATATTTGGTTCTACTAATCAAGACTTTTGCAAAGAGTTTGGTGATATGATGTCTAGGGAATTTGAGATGTCAATGATTGGTGAACTAACCTTTTTCCTTGAACTACAAATCAAGCAATTCAAGGATGGGACTTTCATAAGCCAAACAAAGTATGTGAAAGACTTATTCAAGAAGTTTGGGATGGAAGATGCAAACCTATCAAAACACCAATGGCAACAAATGGGCATTTAGACCTCGACGAAGGAGGTAAGTCAGAGATACTAAGCTTTATAGATCTATGATTGGTAGTTTACTCTATCTTACCGCATCTAGGCCCGATATCATGTTTAGTGTTTGCATGTGTGCTAGGTTTCAAGCTTCTCCAAAAGAATGTCATTTAAAGGCCGTAAAAAGAATTTTGAGATATTTAAAACATTCCTATAACATAGGGCTTTGGTATCCTAAAGGTGCTAAATTTGAATTAATTGGATATTCGGATTCCGATTATGCGGTTGCAAAGTGGATAGAAAAAGCACCTCGGGATGTTGTCAATTTTAGGAAGATCCTTAGTTTCTTGGTCTTCAAAGAAACAAAACTCCGTAGCACTTTCAACCGCCGGCCGAATATGTTTCACGGAAGTTGTTGCGCCAATTATTGTGGATGAGGCAAACTTTGATGGACTATGGAATCAATTTTGATAAAGTGCCTTTATTGTGTGATAATGATAGTGCCGTCAAAATCTCAAATAATCCAGTCCAACACTCAAGAACCAAGCATATAGATATCCGCCACCACTTCTTGAGAGATCATGTTGGGAAGGGAGATATTTGCATTAGCCACATCCTGACCGAAACCAATTAGCGGACATTTTCACCAAGCCTTTAGATGAAAGCCATTTTTGCAAACTTAGAGTGAGTTAAATGTCTTAGACTATTCCAACATTGCATGATTTTATGGCTCACTTAAATGCATACTTTTTGGAGTGGCTTGGACATTGTTGTGAAAAGGTTCTTGTGAAAAGTCTTTAAAATTTTGATTAAATGCAAAATTATTTAAAATTATTATTTTAATATATTTAATGCATAATGATCCTTAAAGATGTTAGTTGAGTGCAAAACTAGGGATCATTCGATACTATACCTTTCTTCTCAAAATTCGCAAGTCCTGTAAAAATCCAGACTACCGCAGCCTCACGCGGTACTACTGCTGAGCTGAACTACTGTCACATCTGCGAACTACCGGATATGACTTAAAATTGGGGATTTCAAACCCTAGTTCCTTGCGGCTCCTCTCTCTCTCTCTCTCTCCTCACAAGACGGTTCTTCCGCCCCCTCACCGCCTCTCTCTTCTCTCTCCCTCTCTCAAACTCCACAAAACCGAACTTGGATCTTCAAATCGCTCGGTTTTTCCTCGGATTTTGAGCCTTATGCCTTCCCAAGGACTCACCTCCTCCATTCCTCAAGGTATTTCGGATCATCCCCATCTTTTATTGTCTCTTTGAACCCTAGATTGATTTTTAGGGTTTTTCAAAATGAGGATGATTTCTTGCGGTTTAAACTAGGGTAAATGTGGTATTTTGGTATCTAGAGGTGTTTACACACCCATTCCATGGATTCAATCCAAGAAAATACCAAAATCTCAAACCCATTGCTTAACCCTAGAATCGATCAGGCGAGCGGTACTACCTACCGACCGAGCGCAGATTATCACTAAGCGGTACTACCGCCCTAGAACCATGGGTACTACCGATTGCCTCGATTAAACAAAGAACTTCTTCCGATTCTTTTCAATTCCTTTTGATCTATCCTAGTAAGGCTCTAATACTGTATCCTCTTATTTTTAGATGCCTGTTACTAGGAGAGCGACTAGGAGACTTTACTCCTCTGCCGGACAGTCCGGAGAGTCCTCCGCCGCTCCTGCCACTTCTGAGGCCTCTCAGAAGGCAGCCCAGGACCGTGGCAAAGGTCCAGCTGAGGAGACAGAGTCTGAGGGAGAGCCAGAGCCACCACAGCAGCAGTATAGCTCTCCCATGGAAGATTCTGAGGAGGATCTCACCGAAAGGGAAGATCCTCAAATTGATTTGAGGAAGATTTCCGAGGACTACATCGACTTCGCCGCAAATCAAGATGAGTTACCTTCCAACTCCATCAATCCCAAGTTTCACACTAAATTTCGTGAGCAAATTTTGATCACCGTATGGAGAGAGTCGACAGTCACGATCATAAGTGGTGGATTGGGAGCACTTGTCCTCTATTGACAAGTATGATGGCACTCGTGCTTTTTCAACATGTGGATCAGATCACCGGCGACACCGCAATGGACTACAATGAGGAGATCATTCGCCGCTTTATGCTACAAAGGCACATTTCTCCAGATTTTCAAAGACATGACCTGATGACAAGCAGTGCACACAGCTTGGAGGCGACCAAGCATGAGTTCGAGCTTGCCTTGAGAGCCGAGTTGAGTGGACATGAGAAGGTATATGACAAGCCGCTCTTGAGATCTCCGCATTTTCCGCCTTCTACAACCTCAATGAGAGGTCTGTCCCCAAGACCTTGGTTGGTCTTCCCTATTCCTAGCATCATCAATAGGATTATCAACCATACTATTCTTCCCAAGAGGGGAATTTTGATGCCATAAGAGGACATGCTTGGAATCTTATAGACTACATCATGAGGGGTCAGAAGTTTGATGTAGTGGACTTGATCATTAGGAGATTGCCTCTTCCAAAATGACGTAATCAAGCGCATTAATTATGGACCTTATATCTTTGCCTTGATTGAGACCAAGTTCAGATCTGAGGCGCTACAACAAGAGGCATAAGGCGATAAGCCGAGACCGAGCCTCCCATTCCCACCGCCAGAGCTCGACAATGATCCAAAGCAGCAGAGGATCCTCAAGAAGAAGACTGGCTCCTGCAGCCAGAGCAGCAGCTCCAGCAGCTTCTCAGACTGACGTGGCCACTCTCTCTCAGATCTACTCCACTCTGCTTCAGATGAGAGAGTCTCAGGCCGAGGGGTTTGCCTCCCTCTCTTCTCGCATGGACTCCCTGGATGGGCGTGTTGCAGCCATCGAGCAGTCCCTGGCTCAGCCTCCTTCGCCCATGCGCTATACTGCCGCTGTCATGATCCTTCTCCTCCCGGTCCCCGTGAGTAGCTTCTTTGGTATTTGATGCCAAAGGGGAGAAGAATGGAAACTAGGGCTATTAGGGCTATCTATCTCTATTTTAGGTTTTATGGATGATTGTAATGAACTTGGTTATCTATGCTTTTGATGTATTCGGATGTAATGACTATTGTTTACTTCTATGAAATTGCTTCTATTATTTGTCTCATGTTATGATCTCAATTGTGCATCTTGTCAAAATTGTGATAAAATGAGATTTTCTCATTGTAAAATTTCATGCACAAATTTAGGGGAGTTTCACCCTCCTTGACTTTAAAAGGAAAATTCATATTCTTGCCAAAATGAAAATCATTGCTAGAATTTTCTTTTCAAAAGTCACAAAAGAATATACAACTAATTGTCAAAATAAGTGGTATATTCAAACATTACATTTCCATATAAATGTGTTGTCATCAATTACCAAAAGGGGAGATTGAAAGCATCTAGGCCCCTAAAATGATTTTGGTATTTAATGAATTTATATGAATATGGGACTAACCGCTTAATGAGTATTTAAAGGTTAAGTCCAGGTTATGGTTGACAAATGCAAGCCAAAGGATAAGGATGAAGATCAAACATGGTTCAAGATAGAGGTATATGTAGAATAGGATTCCTTTTTCAATTTTACCGGTCTTAGGAGAATGGTGGAAGACCGGATTATAGGGTAAATAATCGCACTACAAAGAGGGATCATGGCAAGTAGCTTGATAGCAATTCCTAAGTGTCCATGGATCAACTAGAATCATGCATTCTTGCAAAATCTGTTTTAAAAGCCAAAACGTTTCGTCTGGACGCGCGGTAGTTCCGTTAGCTAACGCTTGGTACTACCGTCGAGCGGTAGTACTGCTGAGAAATCGGAACTACCGGCGATCGGAAGTTCAACCTCAAGCGGACCCATTTTTCCAGAGCACCCTCCTGACTCATTTCCAAAATCGAGGAAGCGGTAGTTCATTGCCGAGCGGTACTACCGGTCACGTGTAGTTCCGAGGTGGATCGACCCTTTCTCCGAGAGCACCTCCGGATGCCCCCGAGTTTTAGGAGAGCGGTAGTTCATTGTCGAGCGGTACTACCGCCACGTAGTTCCGGATGGAAATCGAGCCTTTTTCCAGAGAGTAACTTTTGAGTTTCTACTCAAGCGGTAGTACCGCCGACTTTGCGTACTATCGGTGAACGGTAGTACCGACTTTATAACGCCGGTAGTACCGCGCGCCGACGGACCAACGGTCACCGCAGGCTCGACATAGCCGCCTGACAAGCGCCGATAGGGAGCGGATTATCGGCCTGCACCCGCCAGAGTTCCGCCGCCCGATTTTTCCGGAATTTGTTCCAAACGGCTAGTTTTGGTAGGTGGAAGGTATAAATACCGCACTACCGCTCATAGACGATGCTAGAGACTCTATTGATCATTCTTGAGCATTGGGCATTCACTCCACACCTACTTCCACTCTTGAGCATTCATTTGAGGTGTTGAGCAAAAAGTGCATAGCATTCATTAGTTTGATCCTTGGCACTAGTTTGCAATCAAGCGAAGCTCGTGGTTTGTTACTCTTGGTGCTTGCCAGCACCGGACGATTGGGAGAAGTTGTTCTATGATCTTCTCAAAGAAGCTTGTGAGAAGACCCGCTGTGGTGAAGGTTGGAGCTCGCCTACCCGAGCGGGAAGAGCTACCTCTAGTGATCGAGGTGCTTGGCTCAATTGTGGAGCCGGTTCGATCTGCTCGAGCTAACCTCAACGTGGACTAGTGGGAACCGCAAGTTTCGATACCACGGTAAAACATCAAGTGTGCACATCTCTATTGCTTTCTAAATAGTTCTAAGTTTTCATGCTTAGTGCTTTGTTTAGTCCTTGTTATTACTAGTATTGCTATTTGCTTGACTAGTATTGTGTAGGCTTAAAATTGTCTTTCATTCTTGTTCTTAGAAATAGAGAAATTTAGCCTAGTTGAAAAGAAAATTTAAAACCGCCTATTCACCCCTCTAGTCAGATCCTTGATCCCACAGAGCACCACAGATTCGAATACCATTTATTTGACTCGCAGAGTTGCTCAACTTTACCCACAAGCATTCTTAACCCTCATGATCGAGTTAAGAAACCGGTCTTTTCACCGCCGCACCTTAGCTTATACTCTACCCGATGAGTTCTAATCCGCATACCCTGCATCCGTAGGCCAAAACGAACGACAGTTCCCGAGGCATGGGGACCCATCGTTATTGCGTATGGGTTACTTGTCCCACATACCAACTTCTCATGCAGGGCTCCACTTGGGGTTGAGCAGTTACTAAACCAGGGTTGACACGTCAACACCGGTGGTTGATCGATCATTATGTCATGAGCTCGGCAGAAGGTTTTAATCCTTATATTTTCTCATGAGGTCCGCAACCTCCACCTCGTGGTAAACGATGGGCGAAGACCGCCTCACTGCTTTCCCACAACACTCTTACCCTAAATTTCAGATACTGAACCACCGACCTAGGGTACGGTGTCCCATACCACCCTACCCTAGCTTCGGTTTTTCCAAATCTACTACCCCACCACAGAACCTTAGCAAAGATAAAGATTTGCATGAAATAAATATAACCTATAATTAATAATTCAGTAATTTAGATACTACTAGGGTTAACAATGGAATGGTCGTAAGTTTAACATGGTATTTATCTATGGCGTGTATTATCTATATCACATGTCATTCTTAAATGTTTATTTTACATAAACTAACATTTCACAAATAATAGTAGTGCAATTAGCATAATAACATAATTTAATGAACATGAGATTTAACATGATCAAGGATTGCGACTTGCCGTGAATCTGGACGATTTCGGCGATCTCGTAGGCGGCAACTCCCGAATCCTGGTCCTGCCCTGAGACTTCCGGGATCTCCGACACTAGCGCAAACATACAAAAAATAACATAAGTCCAGCCACCTTAATCAAGCAAGGAAAAGTAAAATAATCTACAAAAGAATAAATTGCATAAATATTCAAATGAAAAGGACTCTTTGAATTTTTAGATTTTGTTGGAGAAGAATTTTGAAATTGAGTTTACTGATGGGTTCGTAAAATGAAAGGAGCAAGGTGGTGAAATTTGGAAATTTTTGGGATTTTCGTGATTTTCTAGGATTTATTTGGATTTTTCCGGATTTTGGAAATTAAGAAAATCGAAAAAAAATGAATGAAGAACGGGTCGGTCCCGATCGCAATAAAGGCGGCCCAAGACTGCAGTGGTCTCGAGCTGGCCGAAGGTCGGCCATGGCCATGGTCGAGCGGTCGCGCCAACATGAGCGGCCCTCCCGACCGATGGTCCGACGCGTGGCTCGACGCCTACCGAGATGGGCGGGAGCGCGGTTCCGATCGTATGGGTAAGTGAGATCGGACGGGAGGCACGGGTTATGGATCTGACGGCGATCGCGTAGTCTTTACGAAGATCGGGCGGTTGTACGGAGTGTCATCCGACGACGGACTTTAAAAGATAACGCCGAGAGAATGGCGAGGATGCGCCACGCCTCTTCGTCTACCTCGCGCTCGAGCTCTCGTCGGAGAAACAGGGAACGGCGGAGGAAAACGGCGTGGCAACTCCAGTGGCTCTTGGCCGAACCGGAGGGTGGAGAAGGGTTCCTGGGGAGGTGGGGAAACCATTTCGGGGTTGAGGGAAGGGCGAGGACCAAAGATGGCTGTTGGCGGTAGAAGGGGAAACTTTGGCCTCACGGTGGTGCAACGGCTCACCAGTGATCTTTGGGAGAAAAGGGGAGTGGTTTCACAGTCTATGGAGCTTGGTGCTTACAATGGTCAAGTGGTTTTAGCTCGGGAATTCCTGTGAAGGTCGGCCACGGAGGGTGTTGAAGTCGGCGATCTTCTTGCTAGACTTCCCGGTCGATCACCGGCGTAAGAGGTTACAAACGTATTCAGAGGACAGTAGGGATGCTCAGAGCGAAATGAATTGAAGAGTAGAAGAGAGGAGCCGAAGATTGCCCTACAGACCGGCTCAGGGGAGAGCAATGCCGGAGCTGGAGACGATGGCGTTTCAATTGGTGGCTCTTGGAGAATACTGAGGGTGGTGGGAGGCTAGTGGAAGAGTGGGAGGAGCTCTGGAGCACGGGAGTATGGGTGGCGGCGAGTGACTGCACTCCTTCCAAGGAGGAGGAAGAAAGGGGAAAAAGGGAGGAGCGGGCACCAAAGGGCTGAGGGAGTGACACGGGTCGCTCAAGTGACTGGACAAGACAGGAGCGTAGGGAGTAAATGCGGGGTGAGAGCGCGAGGCGGTGAACGCGGTGGCGGGTGGCGCGTCCGTGCGGAGAGAGAGGGAAGGCGGCCACTGGTAGGTGGGGCTTCGAGGGGACGGCTATGCGGAGTCAGCGGCTACGTGGCGAGCGGGCGAGCGTCTCCGCTGGGTTGGGTGGCGAGGTGGCAGGGCGGAGCCGAGGCGAGGCACGCAGTCGGCGGAGCGAGCGGGCGGCCGGGGGCTGGCAAGCGGCCCATGGGGAAGGCATCAGGCGACACGTAGAGGGAGGCGCACCTGCCGACCGGTTGGCGGGCGGGCAGGGAAACCGCGGCGCTACCGTCTCCCGGACGCGAGCACCGCGCGAGGAGAATGCGGAAAGAGAGAGGAGCCAATGGCAATGAGAAAACGGAAGACGAGAAGGGAAAGCGGAAAGAGCTGAAATTTCCAAATTGGGAAAGTTTTAAAAAATTCACCAAAATTCAGAAAAATTAGGAAAATTTTGGTTTGAAATTTTGGGGTCTTTCATCCTACCTCCTTAAAAGAATCTCGACCCCGAGATTCACTTGAATCGTGGAGTGTTGGGAAAATCTCGCAAGTCTCGATTCTCTTCCAAGTAGACTCATCTACTGTGTGATTCTTCCACCGCACTCAGAATTTGACATTTCGCTTCGAGTTGCCTATCCGACGCCTCAAGTATCTCGTAATGGTTCTTCCGGATAGGTCCAATCGTCTCGTAGCTCAATGTCTGATAACGGTATTTCATCCGTAGGTTGTCGAGACATTTCGGTTGGGATACGTGGAATACGTTATGTATCCCGGATAAGTTGGGTGGAAGTGACTTTATATGCTACTTCCCAACTCTTTCAGCTTATTTGAAAGGTCCCACATATCTCTGAGCTAATTTCCTTTGACTTGAAATCTCTTGACGATTTTGAATGGAGTAACCTTGATGTAGACAAAATCTCCAACTTCAAGCTTAAATCTTTCCTACTGTTATCGGTAGAACTCTTCCGCTTGGTCTTGTGCAATCTTTAGTCCTCTCGATAATCTTGACATGAGCCTCAATCTTGAACAATTTGGGGACCCATAAGTTGGCGTTCTCCGGTTTCTGACCAATTTAAAGGTGTTCTGCATTTTCTGCCATACAATGCTTCAAATGGGGCCATTTTAATGCTGGCTTGGTAGCTATTGTTGTATGAAAACCGAGCGAATGGTAGGCGTGTGTTCCATGTCGCTCCATACACAATAGTGCAAGCTCTCAAAGATATCTTCTAAAATTTGGTTTGTCCTTTCCGTCTCGACCACTTGCTTGTGGGTGATATGTCGAAATGAAATTTAAGCTCGGCACCCATAGCTTCATGTAATTTCTTCCGAATTTGGATGTGAACCTGCTCCTCTATCTCGAAACAATTCTTTTAGGAACTCCATGGAGCGTCACAATCTTTGTCAAATACAACTCGCGAAGTTTATCCTTCCCATAAGTTTGTTGATTGGGAGGAAATGGGCTACCTTGGTTAATCATCAACAATGACCCGAGATAGGCCAAAACCTTCACGAGTTTTGGGAAGCCCGATGATGAAGTCCATGCCGACATCGTCCCATTTCCATTCTGGGATTGGTAAAGGTTGCAACAACTCGAGGGTTTCGGTGGTCTATTTTGATTTGTTGGCAGACATCACATTTTGCTACATATTCTGCCACTTCTTTCTTCATTGCGTTCCACCAATATTTCTTTTTCATATCTTGGTACATCTTGGTACTTCCTGGATGAATTGAGAATTGAGAGGAGTGAGCCTCGCCTAGGATCAATTCTCTCAACTCCTTCTTGTTGGGATACAATAGCGACCACTAAAATGAGAATCCCATGTTCGCTCATTGCATAATCATCAACCCTTCTTCTTGAATTTTCTTCTTAAGTTCTTGAATTTCTTCATCTTTTTCTTGCGCTGCCTTGATTTGATCTGTCAGTAGAGGTTGAATTTCTAGTGCTGCTTCATCACCTTCTTCTGTAACTTCAAACTTTTATGATCAGAAAATATTTCGCAACGATTCCCTAGCAGATAGTGTCTCCAAATTTTGAGTGAATGTACTACAGCTGCTAGTTCTAAATCGTGCGTGGGGTAGTTCTCTTCATGTGGCTTCAACTGTCTGGATGCATAAGCAACAACCCTTCCATCTTGCATTAGTACTTGAAAACCCTGTTTTGAAGCATCACAATAAATCAAATTTTTTTCGGGTTTGCGTAATCAAAACTCATGCGTTGTTGTTAACTTAGTCTTCAGTACTTGAAAGCTCTCTTCACAAGCATCTGTCCAAATAAATGGCTTGTCTTTCTTCAATAACTGAGTGAGTGGACGAGAAATTTTTGAGAATCCTTCTATGAATCGGCGATAATAACCTGCCAATCCAAGAAAACTTCTCACTTGACCATCGTCTTGGCCGGTTCCACTTCATGATCGCCGCGATCTTCTCTGGATCAACCTTGACCCCTTCTTCTCGAAATGATATGACCCAAGAAAGCTACTTTTTTAACCAAACGATTTCAAACTTGGCATATAACCGATGTTCTCTCGAGCCTCGGATAATGCCATATGCAAATGTTGCTGGTGTTCTTCTTCGCTTTTGGAGTAAATTAAGATGTCATCTATGAAGACTATCACAAATCGGTCCAGTTGGTCCATATGCACCAAGTTCATAAGATTCATGAAATATGATGGTGCATTGGTCAGACCAAATGGCACAACCATGAATTCAAACAATCCATATCTGGTTGTGAAAGCTGTCTTTTCTCGATCTTGTTTTCGGATCTTGAGTTGGTGATAACCCGAACGAGATCAATCTTGGAAAATACTTTAGCTCCTCCGAGTTGATCAAACAAGTCATCAATTCGGTAATGGATATTTATTCTTGATTGTGACAGCATTTAGTCCCCGATAATCAACACACATTCTCAATTCTCCGCTTTTCTTTTTCACAAATAATACTGGGGCTGACCAAGGTGAAATACTTGGTTGAATAAACTCTTTTTCTTGTAATTCATCCAGTTGTCTCTTGAGTTCTTTTAATTCACTTGCTGACATTCTATACTGATGTTTGGCAATTGGCTTGGTGCCTGGAATCAATTCTATGGCAAGTTCTATTTGTCCGCCGTGGTCTTCCCGCAATTCTTCCGAATACATCAGGTACTCATGCACCATGTGTACTTGATTAAGTGTAACTCGCTGCATTAAGTACACGCTTCTTGGTTTTCTTTATCAATTCTCGATCTGCTTTTATCACTACTGTCTCGACCTTCCGGGCCGACTAACATGATTGTCTTGGACTCACAACACTACGGCCTTTATTCTTGGCTAACCAATTCATACCCAAAATGGCATCTAGCCCTGTCATATCTAACTGCAATAAGTCTGCCTTAAAATCTATCCCTTGTATTTTTACAGTAAGTCCACCACACCCGATATGGGACTCCATTCTAATCCCAGGGGTTTGGACTACATAAGGTTTTGGCAAGGAAACAGATGGCAACTGATTTCTTGAGGCAAAACTCTTTGAAATGAAAGAATGTGTTGCACTGTGGTCAAATAAAATCAAGCAGTGTACTAATTGATTGGAAACATACCCGCAATGATGTCGCTGCTCTCGCTGCGCCTTCAGCAGATACATGGTTGACTCGCTAGGAAGGTAGGTCTTGAGCGCCTCGCCCTCCTGCACTGTAGTTTGCTATGCCGGGTGGTGACCGAGGTCCCGCCGGCTTTATCTGTAAGAATCCTCCTCTTGCAGTCTTCTGCTCGCCTGTGGTTTCATCTCCTGCTGCTGATTGAGGATTTGTGTCTTGGCCACCTCTGACGGCAAATTTTTCTTGGGACACTGGTCTCTATAGTGACCAATTTCTCCACATTGAAGCATGCATTTGTCCTTCATGACAATTGCTAGCTAGGTGGTTACCACCACATGTGAAGCACTTAATGGACAAAGGGTCGAGGGGCTTGATTTTGTTGTAACCGATTTGATTGAGCTCTTGAAGAATCACAAGTCGTCGTGACGATTGGGGTCTGTGATGAAGATGACCCGTTGTCCCTCCTCGTTGAGCACCATGTGAAAATGACCGAGGTTTATACATTGCTTTGCGTTTCTTAAAATCTTCTTTCTCATTTCTGGCTTCTTCAGAGCTGATAAGACTATCCACCATTTCAGATAGGTCTTTGAATTTTATTGCAGAAATGTGAAACTTTAATGACTTCTGTAATCCAGTTCTAAATTTTTCCCATCTTCTTATCTTCATTGTCGACGTCATTTGGAGCAAATCTTGAAAGGTGATTAAACTGATGTAAATACTCCATTACTGTATTATTTCCTTGCTTAGGTGCTAAAAACTCTCGGCTTAGCTTCGATGATCCCATCCGGGATATGTGCTTTACTGGAGGCTTTTGAAAATTCCTCCCAAGTGATTTCTTCATTTCATCAGATACGCTGGTAGTTGATCCACCATGTCGATGCGTGGCCTTGTAATTGATGTGAAGCATACAATACTTTTTCTTTATCATCGCACTGTACTGTTTGTAGCTTCCTTTCTACATCCAGCAGCCAGTCCTCTGCTGCTAGAGGATCAGCCGATGTAGAAAAGATCGGTGGACGGGTCTTCTGGAAATCAGCCCATCGAGAGGTAATTGGGGCACCCTCTCGATTGACATTATTCCCACCTTGTTGACCTGGGGATCTGGGTGCAATCTGTTCAAGAAGTCTGGTGTGCTGTTCTAACACTCTGGCCATATTCTCGCTCGATCGATATCTGCTCGCTTCTATCATAGCCAACACACTTGCTATTGTAGTCTGATCTGTGGTAGGTGCACCGCTCACCGGGTCCGCTCACTCACCGTGTTGGGTCCATCGTGAGAGTCTGCCAATTGGGAACTTGAAATTAGATTTGCAGCGGTTTTAGTAAACAAAAATAGATAAGTAAGGCTTGAATCTTTCAAGGCAAGTATAGAATGAAAAGGTAAGAATTAAGACGAACGGGACAGGAGAAAGCTTTGAAGGCAACAGAAATACTGATAATTAGATAAACAACATAAAAGATAATTAACATAAGGTTTACAATAAGCAAGTGGTATACACACACCACTTAGGGTTCATGATACAACTTGCATTACATTACAAAAGTACCACTATTACACGTGGTCGACTAAACTAACGGATACTAACTACTCCTCCTCGGCATCCGTGCTTTGGTAGGCGCGAGGGCCGCAGGCGAACCACGCACCAGTACTCCCTAGCGGTCGCCTGCGCCTCGTGAGATCGCACGAGTCGCACGAGGAGGCGACTGGGGACTCTCCGCAATCCGACATCTCGCCCGCCTGGACTGCCTCGTGGCGGAGAAGGGCGAGGCGGAGCTGCTGCACCTCCTGACGTGCCTCGCGCAGCTGCTGCTGTAGGGACCGTGACTCCTTCACGGCCCGCTCGTATTGGAGCTCCTGCCGGGCCACGATGTTGGCGACCCCCGGCAGACGGGGATCGTCTCCCTCGTGGAACTGGGGCACTAAGAAGGCCCTCCCGCCATTCAACGACCGCGAATCAGTCGAAGGAGACTCGCCAACTCTGTGTCGTAGTAGTCCCGCAGTAAATTGCGGCCTTCCCGCCACATCCCGTAGGCGCCCTCCGGCCGATGCGGCGAGCAACAAACCTCCGCCTCGGTCCCAAGTGACAGTAAGGAATCAAAATCACCCATGCCTTCCACTGCACCTCTCCCGGTCGGAAACAATGACGGCGTGAAACATGGGGTGTGCCACCGCCCGCCTCCCAAGAACTGCCACATCTCCCAAAGCTTGAGGGCCAACCTCGATACGCCGGACGGAGTGGATGAAGTGCACCATCTGCCGAAACGAAAATTTTGAAGTTAGACAAGTATAGTAATAAACATTTTGCAAAAGTAAAACTTAAGCTGAACTAAACTAAGACAGGTAAGATAGCAACAAGAGAGGAGCAAGACAGCAGTAATACTTATATTTTTCGTCAACTTCTTTTTAGAATTTAAATTAGGTTTTGCGATAAAATTGCTTCCTAATTTGCCTTAGGTCTCAACCTACGGTCAAGCGACCGCCTCGATACCACTTCTTGTAACACCCCGCTGCTGGGATGTTTGTGAGGACACGGCGTCCGCAACTATTCATGCATGAACAAGCATGGAACGTCACAAGAGTATACCATCGCAGCTACAAAGAAAAGACCAACTTATATTACAAGATAGGGTTTAACAACCCGCTTTCTGAATGGCATGCAAGCCCAAATATATTACAATACAAAATAACTTCTAGGAACTCGAGCGCATCCGAGACCTAAAACCACGGATCTTCATCGATTGACTCCTCGGGGCTTCCTCGACAGAGCACCCTCACCAACATCTTGATCATCCGATGTTCAACAAGTCGTGAGCTAACCAAACAAAGAAGCCACAATGGAAACTTATCTTAACTATTTGCACCTGCTCAACAAAGGTTGGGAGTATATTTGGTTTATTACTTTGTGGATGCGCTTTATTTGATAAATCTTTGGAAGATCAAAACAAGACTACTTCTTAGTTCATGTGGGTTTTCAAAGTTTGAATTATCAACTAATCAAGTTAAGCATACTTGCAAAAACTACTTAAGCTTCGCAGCTGGAAATCACCCAAATGACACAACTCCATTAACCGGAGCACTGCATGATTCGAATACCATTTATTTGACTCGCAGAGTTGCTCAACTTTACCCACAAGCATTCTTAACCCTCATGACTGAGTTAAGAACCGGGTCTTTTCACTGCTCAGACCTTAGCTTATACTCTACCCGATGAGTTCGGAATCCGCATACCCTCGGGTATCCGTAGGCCAAAACGGAACGCTAGGCCCGAGACATGGGGACCCATCGTTATTGCGTATGGGTTACTTGTCCCACATACCAACTTCTCATGCAGGGCTCCACTTGGGTTTGAGCAGTTACTAAACCAGGGTTGACACGTCAACACCGGTGGTTGAGCGATCATTATGTCATGAGCTCGGCGTAAGGTTTTAATCCTTATATTTTCTCATGAGGTCCGCAACCTCCACCTCAGGGTAAACGGTGGGCGAAGATCGTCTCACGGTTTCCCACAACACTCTTACCCTAAATTTCAGATACAAGATTACTGACCTAGGGTACGGTGTCCCATACCACCCTACCCTAGCTTCGGGTTTTTCCAAATCTACCGGCCCACGGCCGTAACCTTAGCAGTATAAAGATTTGCATAAAATAAATATAACCTATAATTAATAATTCAGTAATTTAGATACTACTAGGGTTAACAATGGAATGACTGCAAGTTTAACATGGTATTTATCGATGGCAGGTATTATCTATATCACATGTCATTCTTAAATGTTTTATTTTACATAAACTAACATTTCACAAATAATAGTAGTGCAATTAGCATAATAACATAATTTAATGAACATGGGATTTAACATGATCAAGGATTGCGACTTGCCGTGAATCTGGACGATTTCGGCGATCTCGTAGGCGGCAACTCCCGAATCCTGGTCCTGCCCTGAGACTTCTGGGATCTCCGACACTAGCGCAAACATACAAAAAATAATATAAGTGTAGCTTGAGCCTAATCAAGCAAGGAAAAGTAAAATAATCTACAAAAAAGAATAATTTGCATAAATATTCAAATGAAAAGGACTCTTTGAATTTTTAGATTTTGCTGGAGAAGAATTTTGGAAATTGGAATTTACAGATGGGTTCAGAAAAATGAAAGGAGCAAGGTGGTGAAATTTGGAAATTTTTGGGATTTTATGTGATTTTCTAGGATTTATTTGGATTTTTCTAGATTTTGGAAATTAAGAAAATCAGAAAAATCCAATGAACAGTAACGGGCTGGCTCCTCCCGACCCGATGGTCGACGTGGCTCGACGCCTACCGAGATGGGGCGGAGCGGACGGTCCGATCGTCAAGGTAAGTGAGACCTGACGGTGGAGGCGCGGGTTATGGATCTGACCACGACGGCGTAGTCTTTACAAACGGCGCGATCTTCTGCTAGACTTCCTCGGTCGATCACCTGGCCAGAAGAGGTTACAAACGTATTCAGAGGACAGTAGGGATGCTCAGAGCGAAATGAATTGAAGAGTAGAAGAGAGGAGCCAAGATTGCCCTCACGACCTACTCGGGGAGAGCAATGCCGAGTCGAGACGATGGCGCTTCAACCGGTGGCTCTGGAGAATACCGAGGGTGGTGGGAGGCTAGTGGAAGAGTGGGAGGAGCCTGAGCACGGGAGTATGGGTGGCGGCGAGTGACCCACTCCTTCCATGGAGGAGGAAGAAAGGGAGGAGCGTGGCACCGAGGGCTGAGGGAGGACACGGGCTGCTCGAGGACTCGACAAGACAGGAGCGAAGGGAGTAAATGCGGGGTGAGAGCGCGAGGCGGCAAGGAACGACGTGTGGCGGTGATGCGTCCGCGGAGAGAGAGGAAGGCGGCCACCGGCAGTGGGGCTCAGGGGACGGCTATCGTGAGTCGGGCCACGTGGCGAGCGGGCGAGCTCACCGGGTTGGGTGGCGAGGTGGCGGGCGGAGCCGAGGCGAGGCGCGGCACCGGCTGAGCGAGCGGCGGCCGGGTCGCAAGCGGCCCATGGGGAAGGCATCGGGCGACACGAGAGAGGGGCGCACCTGCCGGACCGGGTTGCGGGCGGGCGGGTGGGAAACCGCGGCACTACTGTCCCCCGACGCGACCGCGCGAGGAGAAGGCGGAAAAGAGAGGGCGCCAATGGCAGAAAACGGAAGACGAGAAGGGAAAGCGGAAAGAGCCGGAAATTTCCAAATTGGGAAAGTTTTCAAAAAAATTCACCAAAAATTCAGGAAAAATTTTGGTTTGAAATTTTGGGGTCTTTCATGGTAGCTCTCGTGCTAACGCGTGACTGGTTGTGCCATTTGTTCTATTTGAAGGAGATGGGCCTATGGTGACATGAGGTGTAACCCACTTCCATTTGAATTTTGAAATTTTGAATGGAGTCAGTGAGTTACATAGCACAATGCATTGTGCTTTTGCATACATGTAATGTACAATTATTGCATACATGTATTGACACTGTTCGCATACACTGTAGCATATGCAAAGGCAGCAAATATGCTTCTGGTCGTTGGATATCTGTCTCCTCGTTTGGCTGAAGCGTGGCATAATTAATGGTTTACACCCCAAGTTCAGGCATGTGCCATCACCGATTTTCACTGGAACAAGTGCAAATCTGTAACATCCCAAGTTTGGGAATTATTGAAAATGTGAAAAAAATTAAAAAAAATTTATTTCATTCTGGTGTTATTCGATTTTTTCTAGAATTTTTACATGAAAATCTTGACTAGATTTTTGTGTCAAGCCAACAAGGGCATGTTCTTTTCAGCTTCTAAAAACTGCTTTTTGGCTTTTCTACAGTAACTAGCTTTTAAACGGATTATCTTTTCAAGATAGGGTCTACTAGTTAATTGTAGTACATATTGTGCCGACTTCATTTATATCAGTAAAAACCGCACGTGAGTTTATGTTACTCTGTAATCTCTCGCACAAACAGCCCAAAAGTCACAAGCCGCAGCAAAAAGCCATAAGTTTCAGCCAAAAAGAACAGGCCCAATCAACAAAATGTAAACCCAAACCTTAAATCAATCTAAAATAAAATTAGGATTTTACTCTTCTCGAAACTTCACTAAATAAAGTTCAAGTTCGAATTCAAAATTCAAATCAAAAAAGAAATTTAAAATCAAATTAAACAAAGCCAAAGGAAAAAGAATATTAAAATTCATGTTTAAATAATTGGGCCAAGAATTCTAATTTGAATTCAAATATTAGTCAAAAAATGGAAATGCAAACCAAATTCAAATTTCAATATTTCTCTAGCCTACTCTCCTCCCTTTCTTTGTCTCCTCTCTTCTCTCTCACCACCCAACAACACCCTTCTTCTTTCTCTTCCCTTCTCCTCTCCTTCTCCGCTCGCACAAACCGCCCGCCTTTGCACCGCCATGCCACGCCGCCACGCCCATGCGCCGCCGCCTGCACTACATGCACCTCATGCCGCCCGTGCCCGCATTGCTCTTCCACAACTACCCGCGTCGCACACCCCTGATTGCGCCAACCTCCCACTGTTGAGCAACAGCCACGCCACGCCCCTTGCCAATAAAAGCCCCGTGGGCGCCTGCACCCCCATTCTTTCCCCCAAGCCCAACTCAATCGAGCTGCCTCCGTGCTCGCACTAGCTACCACACCCACTCGTAGTTCTGGCTACTCCGACGAGGCTTTCCTCGATCCAAGTGCATCATCTCGTGTTTATGAGCATCTTCTTCTAGCCCTCCCGATTAATTGAAGATCCATGCCCCTAGCTCGCTGCAATGACCTCCTTCCCCAACTCTAACTGCGCCGTCTCCACTACAAAGCACCCTGGCTCAATTTCTTCCTCCGAGAGCACCTCCATGACACACTTTACCTTTCCCAACCGTCGGACGAAGCTCTCTGTCATACCAGCGCCACCTCCATGGTGACCTACCCGCGCTGCCTCTAGCTCACATCGTCACCGCCTCGCCTCTCCCGGTCAATCCAACCACCCCCAGTAAGCTCCCCTCGGCTCCCTTGTGCTCATGCTCCCTCTATTTTCTTTCCCCTCAATCCGACCGCCGTCGACATGTTCCTTCCCCCACCACCGACCACTCCGACCCTCCATCCGCTCGCCGTGGTGCCACTCGACCCGTGCCGCCACCTCCCGTGGCTTCCTAGCCCTCCCAGCATTCCATTTTTGGGTCACCACCACCCCTCTGGCCGACCCTCGCCATCGCTGCCGCCGTCTAGCCAAGCGCCGCCTCCCCTGTCGGCCCTCCCCTATTTCAGTTGTAACTGAACACTTCCCTCTCTGTTTCTTCTTTCTCCCTCTCTATGTTTATGGCATGTGGGCACAACTCAAGTAGATGGCAGCCAATGTCTCTAGTATCCCATTTGCACATGATCCAATTTTGAATTCAATGTTTAAGAAATATTCAAATAGAAATTTGATAAAATATAATTTATAAACAAAAATAAGTATAAAGTTAAATTATGAAATTAGAATAAAGGTTTATGCAAAATAAAAATATTAGAGATTTAATCTTGGTCAATTGCATGGATTAGCAAATTAATTATCACATAAAAATAATTAGTGTAAGTTAAGACATGTAAAAGTATCAAATTATTCTTATGTCAAAAAAAATCA
The DNA here is from genome assembly GCA_036346245.1 of Bonia amplexicaulis. Taxonomy (NCBI): domain Eukaryota; kingdom Viridiplantae; phylum Streptophyta; class Magnoliopsida; order Poales; family Poaceae; genus Bonia; species Bonia amplexicaulis. The sequence continues at coordinate 201,552 of JAYGGG010000063.1, read as the reverse complement.
TTAGGGCCCTTCTACAATAGTACTTAAATAATACAGGTAGTTAATTTGAATGTTAAGCCACTAACATTTAAATTGCAATTACAAATTACCCTGAATATAATTAAATGATTATCAAAAAATTAGTGTGCCCTTAATATTTATCTCAAATTCAAATGCTAATCAAAGACACTATTGATATATACAACTTTGTGTAAATGATAATTAAGTTAAAGATGAGGTAATTAACCAATATGTCATTGCCACTTAAATCAGAATACAAGTCTAAATTAGAGGTGATGGTAAATATATAATATTGTAAATATGAATAATAATCGGAGGTGTGATGGTAAAAATATAATATTGTAAATATAAATAATAATGAGAGGTACTAAGGGTTAGGTTAAAATACAATCTTTTCTAAATAATAATCGTCCCGTCGTTATCTTTGGGTTTAGAATCACCGATGTTAATTGAGAATAATTAATATACAAATAATTCAAAACACAACCTTAAAAGAGAACCTTGTTGAAATATAACTCCATGTTCCAATAACATACAGACCATTTGTCATCAGTAACAATTTTACTAATCAGCAATCGGATAAATTCCATGCACAGTAGTAATTGGTTAAAAAAACAACCCTGCATTTTAATTAATTATTGAATTAATAATTCGATTAATTGGCAATTGAAACCTCAATATTACATCTTGAATTACCATAAATATGAACTCTAAGATTTAATCTGATAAATTAAAGCTATACACATCGCTTGTCGAGCCCGTGCCATAATCCTAAAATGTTAACACTGAGAAATGATACCCAGTGCCTCGGGTAAAACTCTCATATCTACCATAGGTCTAACTAAACTCATAGAACTTACTTAATAAATATAAAATAATAAAATAAGCTATTAAATTAAAGATCGAGCCATGTTATTCCATGATCGGCTATGTCTAGTCATCTTTGAATCTGAAACAGAATATTCCCATAAATATTCCTTCATTATCAATCCTTCTTTGATTTCCTTCCCAGCAGAGCTTCTCTACTGCTTTCCCCTTACTCATCTAAGTTTATTTTAGATTTATTTGGACTTTTTAATGTTTCTTGGATTTATTTGGATTTTGATCATTTATCGTATAATTAGAAGTTGAAGTCTCAAAGAAGCAACAGTTTGAGTGGGATCAAGATCCAGATAAAGACGAAGACCAAGAGTTCAAGACCCTTGACTAGGAAGACTTCGAATAAAATCAAAGCTGCGGTAAATTGAGCAAGGCAAGTCATCATTTTGATCATATTGCACTTATCTTTTAAATCCAAATTATTTTATTTGAAAATATCAAGTTGCATGCTTTATTTTGTTATGCAAATTATATTTGCATTAGCTTATAGTTAATTCAATATGGGTAATTGCTTAATTATACCCCACTCCTTGAGTTGGACATAAAACCTTGTTGGACTAGAGATAATGGTAAACATATTAGTAGTAAGTCTGTATCAAAATGTCATACTTAGTCTTGCTTAAATACTCGAGGCATTAAATTACCCTGACATCATTTCAAAGATGAAAATTGTATTTTGGTAGTCATTGAATAGAAATGAGTGATATTTTGAACTGAGATGATATTTTATTCTCCAAACTCTAAAACTTGCTTAAATATCTGGGCAGATAGTAAGAGGTGTTATGCGGATAGAGTACGAGATGTGTGGTTTGTGGTAGCACCGTCCAGATAACCCTAAGGACTCATCTGGTAACCCCTTCCTAATGTAAAATAGTGTGACCATAAGTTTATAATGGGTATGATATGGCTAATTAATTTACATCCACTCAACGCAGTTGTGCCACAAGGGTTGAACATAGGATGAGAGCTGGATAGAAGCCTCCGTGCGATGCAAGAGGGAGCCCCTGGAGAGGGTGGACAAAACCCCACAGTAGGTGGAAACCTTAGCAGGCCTAGCCTATTGGAAAGATGCATTGTAAAGGCCTTATGATGATTTTCTTGATTCACATGTCTAAGAAAATATGTGAAACATAATAAATTGATTATCTCTTATGAGTAAAGTATACGACCTCTGCGGAGTGAAAACTGTTCAAACAACTATGCTCATGGTCATGGGTGGGCATAAGAACTTACTCGAGTTAGTATCTATTTATAAAATGACCTTTGTGGTTGGAATGAAAAACACGAAGGGTGGACAAAACCCTAGCTATTGATTCCCTTAGATGGATAGAATCTAATGATTATAAAGGGTGGATAAAACATAGGTATCAAAATAGCATATGGTGGTTGGAACCATGCTCTATAAAAGGTGGATGTAGTCTACACCTAGTCATGCGATCATCTAAAGAAGTTGATAGAGCTGAAAGACGATGAGGCTAAGAACTAGGTCACGAACCCCAGCTGGCTGTCTGTGGGCATGTCCTGAGGATCCTACCTATATGAAGTTTCCATTTCTACTGCTGCTTTTTAATGATTTTGGCTTTGACCAGCCCATGTGTAAGTTCATTACTATATTAGTTAGGCTTCCTTAAGATATGAATTTCATATTCTGTGAGCTCTATCTACTGATTTAGAGAATAGTGCAATAGAATCGCAGAGGACTCTGGATTGGCAAAATCCAGGTCCGATAAAATCCAAAATTCAATGGGTGTCACTGCATATTTGTCCTATTTGAAATGTAAGCAATTCACCATAATTTAGTTCAAATCCAAAATCCCCACAAAACCTTGGGAATGTTTCACATAAGGGAAAATACAAAGCTAATGCTGCATAGAAATGAGATGCGAAATTTTCCTAGCCAAGCCACACATGCTATCACACTTCCACCAAATCAATCATTACAAACTAGAATAGAAGACCAACAATAAAACTCATTCGATTTATTACCGAGGACAATGTATGGAAGGATAATTGCCCAATAGACAAAAGCTGGCTGGGTGCAGACTCAACTCAAACTCAACCCCTTATGTTGGTAAATGATGGAGGTTGATGCCTCCACCAATGACAAAGTTCCCCACCAAAAATGAATATTGGGATAATTCTCCCTCTACATGAATTATTATTTTTTATGTTAAAAAGGAAAAAATTCATCAAATCTTGACACTGTAGGGTCGGGAACAAACTTCTCTTATTAGCCATCATTTTTCTCCGTTTAGGCACCACCGGTGTCGTACTTTTCCAAAGAAGAGGATCTGGAGCTGGTCATAGCCGGCGAGTACACCAGCACACAACACCCTTGAATAGGGACTTGGCACCCTTGTTCTTTAGGATCAGGGTAAAAGCATACATGGAGCTCTTGTATTTGATGGCCTCTCCAGAGGAGGCCAGCATCATCCTTCTACAGACGGTATTAATGGGGTAAGATGCAAGACCTGCACCATTGGTGATCAACCAACCAAGAATGAAGCTCACAAAGAAGTTGTCCTACAAACACATGAAGATGGATAAGTTAATGATGGGATCAAAAGAGTCATGGTCCAAAGTACAATTAAATGTTGAGAGAAAGCTAGAATGAACCTGAAGACTGCCAATGAGAACAATTGGCGGAAAATCATACATTCCAAAGTACATACCACAGTCGACAATGATTCCAGTGCAGGAGATGTTGAATCCATGGTAAAGCCCAACAATGCCATCTTACTTGAGAGTCTTGCAGTAGACATCCACAAGGCCATTGAATTGCCTTTCACCTCCCCTTGGCTATTTTTGGATCACTGGCTAGCCTTGTCCTGGCATAGTCGAGGGAGTACCATTGGTGATCAGCCAACCAATTCAAATCCCATATACAACTCGGGCCATACTTTAAATACCTAAATATCAACCAAACTAGTCCAAACTAATGAGAGGGAATAGGTGAGATTACCTTATAGAATGATCCCACAGGTTTATGGGCTTCAAATCAGGTTCAAAAGGTGGGGTGGGGGAGGAGAGGTGACATGGGAGGAATATGATGCGGAGCAGCTAGGCAATGGTGCTACACCAAGGGAAAGTGATGCAGTGCATGACTCAAAGATGGATCCACTAACCTGCCAATTGAGTCATAACAAAATCTCGTGTAAACAAATTCAAGGAAGTCCTCATGAAGATGACAAAAACAAACATTTGATGAGGTGAGAGAGGAAATGGCACCAACTCACAGTTCAGTCACCTTGCTGATCTATTTGCCTATTTTTGAGTTAAGTCAGCATTAATTTGGATGTTTCTAGCGTGCCTATGATACATCATTAGAAAGATTATCAAGCCTAGTTTCACAAACTTCAAACAATACATTATTTGGAGATGTGTGTCAAAAGTTATAACTATTTTAGTGGAAGCTGTACAGGCCGTCATGGTGGTGTGTGAGTTTTTGACAAGTTTGTTTCTTGGAGGCCTTTCAGTTGCTTGATGACATTTCAGCTAGTCATTAGTGTTTACACCTAGTTAGGAGGGATGTTTCTTGTTTATAAATACTCCCTCCATCCAATTTTATAAAGCGTATTTTTTCTTAGCACATAGGTCAAGAAGATAATAAAAATGACTAGATTACCCCTAATTATTATCTCTAAGCATTATATTCAATGCATGCATATAGAGAATAGCAAATAAATATGCATATGTATTAGGGGTACAATAAGAACATCACACTAATCTTGCATTGGAATATAAAATATGCCCTATATTTTGAGACATGCTATTCAAAAAATATGATTTATAAACTTGGACGGAGGGAGTACCATGAAACAGCCTAAACACTTTTGTATTGTTATTCCTTCTTGAAAGGATTCTAAACTCAAGATCTATTCTTGTTGTTCAAATTAACTTACCATTAGTGTGTTGGGACCTTAATGTGGCGTCTTTCCCTCTCAACATCGTGCTTGTTAACCGTGAGGTTCTTGGGGTTGTGCACCATTGTTGGTTGTTGGGTTGCGCACACATTTGTTGCTACGGGATACAGATCAAAATAGGAGGGAGATGGGGAAAGGAAAGAATTGCGGTAGGCTTGGCATGCGGCCTTTGTATCCCCTCCCTACCACATCACACTATTTGGCGTGTCACTATCACGCCGACATACATTGTGTCGCTGAAGGAGGACCACCGCCACGCCATCCGCACCTTTGGCTAGGGTGGAAGCGAGCCGAGCCGAGCCGGCTCGAGCCAAGCTCTGTCCTGCTCGGGTGAACAGTGAGGTTCGGCTCGGCTGCTTCCAAACGAGCTACACGAGGGCTCGGCTCGGCTCGAATGAGGCTCGAGCCCGCATGAGTCCGAACGAGCCAAAAGGCTCTGCATTTCATGTATCACGTAAGATTGACAAGAGAATTTCACAGCAGAATTTTGACAGATTCACAGTGGATTTTGATAGCAGATTTTCACAGCAATTTCACAGCAATTTCACAGCAGAAATTTACAACAGATTCTCACAGACATTGACGTATGAGTAGCAGTTTAGTTGAACATTCACAAATCACAAATCACACAAGCAAAGATTCAATTCAACAAAGCAGCAGCTCACCAACAAAGAAGAGCTCAACAGAGCAGAATAGACACGCTAACATCGATTCACACATTCACAAATCACAACAAAGAAGCCGAGCGGCGATTCGTAGTAGAAAAGAATTCGTCAGAAGAAAGAGAAGAAGCGGAAGAAGTTGAGCGGCGAAGAAGCGAAAGCGAGCTGCAAAAGACCAGCGATACAGCTTTAGTAGTGGAAAGAGAAGAATATAAATAAAATTAGTGGAAGCATTACCAGAACAGAAATTAGCTGCTCTCTACGACACTTTTAGGAAATGGAATGGTATGAATATCATCCTCTTCATCTTCTTCCTGAAACGATATATAATATTGAAGTTAACAAAATATTGAAGTAAACCAATGCAAAAATAAAATAGACAAATATTGTATTACAAATGAACCTACCGCAGCTATAAAAGATCTCATGTCATCATTTGTAGGACCGAAATGGCGACAGAGGGGGGTGAATGTCGTTCTCTTTAAAATCGCCCCGAGAATTGCAGACACCGCAGTAATCTAAGCAACTCACATAAATCGAGTGTAGTCAGAAAAATTTCTCTGAAAATATTGCCGCTTGATCCGCATGCAAAATCGCCACAGATCAAAGAAAGAAAATAAAAGAAAAGTGATCAAACCGCTTTGAAGGACCGAAATGGCAACAGAGGGGGTGAATGGTGCCTTAAAAGCTCTCTAAATATTACACCGATCTTTTCTCGATAGCTAAAGAGCTATGAGGAAGAAGATTGATTGCCATCGAGGAACAGAGATCGAGAATAACCGCACTAACCGAGAGCAAAGAAATCGAGAAGAGAACGGTTGGAAAGTCACCGTATTCATTCGACTTTCTGCGTGGTCTAACGCCAACTCGTGGTCGATCGAGCCAAACGGTCGATAGCTATCGCTCGTCGAACACACGTGGTCGAGACCAACAGTGGTCAAACGACCGACGTGGTCGGCCAAACATAGTGATCGAAACTTCTCGCGTAGTCGGCTCCTTGCTTTGGTCGAGTGACCGAGGCGGCTTCAGAGCGATCGAGACCCACCCGACAGAGCAAACCGACAACGGTCAACACAAGAATTAGTGTGTTGTCAAGACCGAAGCGGAGAAAGAGCGATGACCACCAAGACTCAAAATCGATATCTAGTGATTCTTGAGTGAATCAACTCGAGACTTCAACCACAAAAGAAGAACGATCTTAAGTCGAAATCACACGATGGTCGAAGCCCCGACTCGAGCCGACAAAAGATTCCAAGCAAGGAATACGTGGTCGTGGCTTCGAACAGAGCCGCTCCAGCGCACGACCGCAAAGACCAAAATCCGTATAACTTGCAAGTCTTCAAACGAAATGAGGAGATATTTTAACCACAAAGATTCAAAGATCCTCTCGAAGAGAAATCACCTAGTAAATCTAAAGTCTTTGCAATGGTCGGCTAGAACGACATGGTCAAACTCGAAAAGAGAACTGGAGGCGCATGACCGAGAGACACGAAACTTCTCCGATTCGACCTTGTCTTGGGAATGAATCGCCAAATTGCCTTGAGCCGATTCTCTGCTCGAGCAAATCAAATATAAGCCAACTCGAAAGGAAATATGTATGAACTAAGAATGAAGAGATGGCAAATAAATCAATGAAAACATCTCAAGAACGACCTCTCAACCCAGATCACAAACACGCACCCATCTCATAGATAAACTCTAACAAGTACAGAGAGATGAGTCCTCTCAATAAGCATAACAAGGGAGGTTTCGCAACCACCCCCCGGGAGAACAAGCTCTACCTCTAGAGCAAACACACACACAGACACACTCCCAAGGGAGGAGAGGCGGCGCCCAAGGCTCAAACAACTCAAACATTCTCGTGCCTCCCTCTCCTTTTATAGCCTCACACCAGACTAACCCTAATGGATCCATCCATTAGTCCACACTGGGATAACCCAGAACCCCACCTAACACCGGTTTTACCACTCACTTTGCCCGCTAACTCAAATGCTTTGCCTGCTATCCCAACAGACCAAGACTTTGCCCGTTAGCGCCAATGAATCCACTTCTTTTCTCGTGTGCTTTACCGTAGGGACAGCTTCCTTGCGCCTTTGGCATTTCTCCAAAATGCCCTCACACCGCCTTCCCCGCCCATGCTCGCAACCACCTCGCAAGACTTGGTCTCCTTGGCTTCCCGGTCGCTCGGACCCCAACACCACCGTGTCTCGTCCCGACCATCCTAGCCTCACTGCACCTATCTCCGACCCACCGACGCCCTGCCTCATCGCCCACCTTGAGCTCCAGCCTTCTTTGGCTTCACCCACTGCTCGACCTCAACATCTCCCATGTCTAGTCCCACCACCCAAGCCTCACCAAGACTTGTCTCCAAGATCATCTAGACTTCACCTCCGTAGTCTAGTCTCGGTCTATTCCGCCGCACACGACCGCACCCAAACTCCCGACTGCCTGACCTCGCCTCCTCCCGAGCCTAGTCCCGTCCTCCTCGTTGTTGCCCGTCAGGCTTAGCTCGCGCCCAGCCTCGGCCTCGCCTCCCGCCGCAACCACCTCACCAGCCTCGATCATCTTGGCGCCTCCGACCGTCGGACTCAACACCTCCTGCGTGCCTAGTCCCGGTCTTCCCACGCCTCACCATGAAATAGCTCAAGTCCCGCACCACACGCATAAGCAAACCATCACATAGCACCGCACAATACACATGCACCATCAATCGGCACAAGTATCACAAAGACAACACCGGTCGTAAATTCCCTACGACCACTCAAAAGACAAGACAAGAAGTGGTCAAAACCCGAAGACTTCCCCGCTCTTCGACCACAAAGATGTCGTCACGACCATCACAAAGCTCGTTATTTACCATGCGCATACAAGCCACCACCACCGCTAGCTTGCTACGACTTTATCGCACAAAGTCTAGACTCATACGAGCACTCGCTGCACCAACCGTAGACACTCGAGCCCATCGTAAAATAGATTGCAATAAGACCGCCAAAATGATGAACCAATAAGTCCACAAGGTCCACAACGTCACCGTGAATCCATACGACCAAGTTCCAACATAATCGGACATCAAATGCACCCATACGACCGGTTTGAATGTACTCACCGACCACGGTCATTTTGCCCACAACGTGGTCGAATTCGACCGCCACAACGGGTCGAACAACCGATCGCACAACGTGGTCGTAAACCCTTAGTGCCATAACGCGGTCGAGCACTCCGATCGCCAACGTGGTCGCACCACCGATCAACCAACGTGGTCGACACCGATCGCTACAACGTGGTCAAAGACCCACGCGACAACGTGGTCGATAGCATAACGTGGTCGTAATGGCCCCGTGGCCATCGACCACGACCAACGGTCGTCAGACTTCACAACGAAGTCGTAAAGCCTTCCGACCACGGCCAAAGAACTCAGACGCCGTCCGGGCAGTTCTCCGACCACGCCAATGTGGTCATCGCCGCCTACCGAGTCCCGATCGCGCCAACGTGGTCGATGCCGAATGTCACAATCGTGGTCGAGCTTGAGCGCCACAACGTGGTCGACTTACCGAGCGTCAACTACCGATCACGACCAAAGTAGTCATACGCTGCCTGGCAGACTCCCGACTACAACCAATGTGGTCGCAGCGTGCCAACGTGGTCGAATAGCCCCGTGGCCTCCGACCACCACCAACGAGCAGAGACCACAACGTGGTCGACGCCACCTACCGGTTCTCGATTTCGCCAACGTGGTCGAGCGCCTTCCCACCACGGCCAAAGTACTCAAGGCCGCTCTACCGACTTCCGATTCCCACCAACGTGGTCGCACGCCACCCGCTCGTTACTCGACAGCGCCAACGTGGTCGATCCCATCCAAATGACCTCCGACCACGGTCTTTTTCACCGAGTGAGATACCGTGGTCGCATACGTCCGACCAACTTCTGATCGCGTCCAAATTCACCGAGGATGCTGCAACGTGGTCGACAGCACCTGATAGCTCTCAACGTGGTCGTAAGTTTACGCTTGCTTCGATTACACTCAAGTTTGTCAAGAAGCCGTAACGTGGTCGTAAACCACCCGAACGACTTCCCACCACCACCAAAAAGGTTGTACGACGCTTTCCGGCTTCCGATCGGTTCCAATGTGGTCGTGCAGCTTTGGTTGGCTTCCCACCAATGTCAAATTACTCGAACGACTTTGAGCTACCGACAATGAGGTCGTAAGAGATCCGCCAACCATTCTCAAGGCTTACGACTATGCAGTAGTCACCAAACCTCAAAACCAAACTCAATCTTTCTAGATCAAGAGTCAATTACTCATCACAACCATGGGTGACCTCCACATGGTCTCACAATATCCCCTTGATGAGTATATTGACAAACACCAAAAATATGAAGTTGAGTTTGTAGAAGTCTACATGATCCAAAGAAAGAAAATGAGATTATGATCATGTCAACAGAGAGAACACTAGAGCGATAAAATAAAGAGCAAAATGAACTCCAAAGCTCTAGCAAGTTCCCGTGTTGAGAAATTTTATTTTCTCCAATATATTCTCCCCTTTGGCAATAAACACATCAAGTATGCAAGAGAGAATAAGTCATAATGATGGATGGAATGGTGATTTGATTATTCAAAGTATGCAGAGCCATGAGAATTATCCAAATGACCAAAATGTATTACACCAAGCCATAACATACAAATATGCTATAAAGATCATGACTAAGTATGTAAAGTGAAGCTAAGCAACATAAGGCATATATCGAATCTTAGTTGAAGTTCTTAGCAAGTCAAGTCAATCATGATTTTAGTCTAGCTAATGATATCCACAAATGATGCAAGCCATGTCATGAGCTAAATGGAATCAAGAAGCTAGTGTTGAGCCACTAGAGTGCTATTTGTTCAAGAATGATACAACTGTTGAAGTACTTTGTTTTTTTTTTTATTTGAGCACTCTTGACATTTTTCTTTGAGATCTCATGATTGTTTTCAATCATATTTTTGTCATGTGCTAGACCTCAAGCCTTATGCGATCATTCCAAGCGAGAAGCTTAAGAAAATGATCTTGGTCATCCAAATCTCCCCGAGTTCATGCCTTGTGCAATGGCAAGCCGCCTCATGAGAAGGAATTGGTGAGATCGCTTTTTTCGCACAAAAGAGATCTTTTGCTTTTAATAGATTGTACTAACTTATGTGTCATCAAGAAGTCAGATAGCTCAATCTATTGCTCAACTAAGATTCAAGACTCAACTCACCTATTTGACATGGCGAGAATCATAAAAGGATAACACAAGGTGACTAGTCTCAAATATGAACATGACATGAATTAGGTCAAATTTGGCATTTTAATTAACCTATCATGGCAAAGACTTGACTACACATATAAAGTCATGATCAGATTAGCAATGGAGCACAAATCATGGCAAGGTGTAAAGCATTGAAAGCATGTCATAACCGGATAATAATCAAGGCTCAATGTGGTTATATTACAATGCGTAATGCAATGCGTAAAATCCAGCCCTCAACATGAGATGCAACTTTAGTTCAAGTTGAGTTATGTCATCATTAAGATCTAGAAGTTCTCAAATGAACTCCCCAAACCAAAGCAATAAACAAGAGGTCGGCAAAGAGAGGAGAAAAGCAGCAGTCCTTAAAGCATAGATAAGAGTAAGAAATCTAACTAGACGAGAGAAACGCTTTAATCTATGCTAGGAGGATCAACCCAAATGCACCCGATGCAAAGGCAACAAAAAAAAAAAAAAAATGAGAACAGGAGCAAGATAAATGAATAAAGCAAGAAACACGTAAACTCCTTCTCACAATAGTCCATAAGGACAAACCACCCTAAGCTCTCCTCAAACATAGCCTAATGCATGTAAAGACTCCAACTCCCCTAGAGAAGGCAAAATGAGAAGAACCGTAAAATTTGGCACAAAACCAAAAGGGAAAGGTTCTAACTCAAGAAGGTGATCCTCAAACATACTCTATCCTCATGGTCTCTAGCCTATAACCTCATACCACGGAGCGTACACACTAAGTCAATGCAAAAGACTCTAGTGGCCAAGAAAAGTTCAACCTAGGTAGAAGAGAACCTAGAGAACCAAAGCCCAAACTAGGTAGTAAATAATCCTAGAGAACCAATTGGATGAGAGGTGTGAATGAGACAACATCACCTAGAGTTGGCTCCTCTCGACCAAACCGACCCTTCCTACCACTAGAGGACATATACTATGCAAAGCCGAGTGGCGGGAAGCAAAACACTAGAGATCACAGGGAGCAAACCTCGTTACAGCTTGCTCGGGAGGTTGTTGTAGTGGTCGAGGTCGAATATGTGTCCGTGACGAGGTTGTAGATGAGTCCCGACATGGTCGCATGTGTTCGGCCCTCCGTCAAGCAATAAGTCATGTAATCGGACGCTGTCGAGTCCGAGTTCACCATGGTCGCAGATGAATCCAAATTGAGTCCAAGTCGTGGCGAATCCGCTCATGGTCGTATGGGTTCACCGAGAGTCCATACCGTGGTCGAGAAACTACTGGGTCATAAAGACCGTGGAGCGGTCAGAACAATGCACTACTCTCCCTCATTCATAACCCATGATTAAACATAGGGGAACAAATGGTGTCCTAGTACTGGGGTAAATAATACATGCATGGATCCAAGATCGAGACAAATGACCACAATCCAGAAGCGCTACAACCGCATGAGAACACGCACCGCCACAAGCTCAATCTAGCCCTCATCAAAAGCATCTAGAACAAGAAGCCTAGAGCCACCCAATACTAGAAAAAGCTTGTGACCCAACCACAAATCTCATGATATCTAAGCATACGCATGCACTAACGCTACTAAGATGTCATACGCTTTATTGCATGCCAAATGAATAAGATCAAGGTATACAAGCACCACAATGAATCACAACCATACACATAGCGTATGACAGAGAGCAATCATGTACATATGCTAGCATGGATAAAAGCATGTATACTAGAAAAGATACAAAGGCATGAATAAACGCACCATCATGACACAAAGAAACTATCCAAGATATACTCAAGCTCATACTGTCCATACATATGCATACATCATGTAGATATACACCATGTCAAATCCAAATCATGAAAAGTATGCTAACATGTATAAATAATGACAAATGAACATAAGGAGCAAGATGTGAACCATGATAGATACTACAGAGCTAAAGTCATGATGATACTTGACTTCTAATATGCACATTCCACTTAGTTCATGAAGTCAAGTCAAAACTTAAGCATCCAAATATAGCATGATACATGGATACCTAAGCAATACACACATAAAGGCATGACATGAAAGCATTGAAACAAAACATGCCAATATGGTACACGTGAGCACATGAACAAACACATCATGCCAATTATGATCAATCATGAATAAAAGAGCATGAAGATAAGGAGTAGCTCACAAAGTAGGTGTGGACGCTAACGTGAGAGCATATGCCTCTTGGAGGCCATCAATTGAAGAGCCAATGAATGTTCTGGTCACATGATGAAGCTGAAGACCAAAACCCAATCAAATCCATGTTCTCCAACTCGCCTCAATACCTACGAATAACAAGAACAAAGTGTCCAAGTCTTGATCCCAAGGGTTAGTAAGCAAATGCTTGGGCTTCCAAGACTTGACACACGGCCACCGCCAGAAAAGAATGGTCGTTACGTGCTACGACTACGCTGAGAAGAAATAAGCGTGGTCGTAGCATGAGAGGCGAGTCTTGAATGACTACACCGAGAGTCGAGTCGTAAGTATTACGATCACGGAAATCGAGCAACAAAGATGCTCGTGACCAAGACCCGTGATCGTAGAGTCTCCCGAACATGGTGACAGTGTAGTGTCCGCCACAGACGCGGTCGTATGAAGCTACGACTCACGCCCGAGAGGACAAAGCACCATCCTCTGCTTTTCGCCTAGTCCATCCGGTCAAGAACAGATATATCAAGATAGACCAACGAACCGAGGACAGTGCGCCGAGGTAAAGCATAAGATCCATGAAGTGTAGTCACAGATGGGGCCTCTGAGACCGTGGTTATGACCACGCCCCAAAGACTGTGAATGCTACTCGTTGTTGTCCTCGACAAAGGATCGTGGTCAAAACTCCTTATGACCACGTGTTCTCGCAATAACATCACCCTCTAGCCAAAATCAAGCCTCTTGTCTCAAAGGACACCATTGGCAAAACCACCCCAACAAGATGCAGAGAGAAGATCACAATACTCCCTACTAGTTGCCAAGCTCCAGATCGGTTAAGATCAAATACAGAGCCAACCTTGCTCTGATACCAATTGAAGGACCGAAATGGCAACAGAGGGGGGGTGAATGGTGCCTTAAAAGCTCTCTAAATATTACACCGATCTTTTTCTCTGATAGCTAAAGAGCTATGAGGAAGAAGATTGATTGCTTACTGAGGAACAGAGAGATCAGAGAATAACTGCAGCTAACCGAGAGCAAAGAAATCAGAGAAGAGAACTGGTTGGAAAGTCACTGTGTATTCATTCGACTTTCTGCTGTGGTCGAACGCCAACTCGTGGTCGATCGAGCCAAACGGTCGATAGCTATCGCTTCGGTCGAACACACGTGGTCGAGACCAACAGTGGTCAAACGACCGACGTGGTCAAGCCAAACATAGTGATCGAAACTTCTGCGTAGTCGGCTCCTTGCTTTGGTCGGTGACCAGAGGCGCTTCAGAGCAATGAGACCCACCCGACAGAGCAACCGACAACGGTCAACACAAGAATTAGTGTGTTGTCAAGACCGAAGCGAGAAAGAGCGATGACCACCAAGACTCAAAATCGATATCTAGTGATTCTTGAGTGAATCAACCGAGACTTCAACCACAAAAGAAGAACGATCTTAAGTCGAAATCACACGTTGGTCAAGCCCCACTCGAGCCGACAAAAGATTCCAAACAAGTGAATACGTGGTCGTAAGCTCGACAGAGCCGCCCAGCGCATCGACCGCAAAGACCAAAATCCGATAACTTGCAAGTCTTCAAACGAAATGAGGAGATATTTTAACCACAAAGATTCAGCATCCTCTGGAAGAGAAATCACCTAGTAAATCTAAAGTCTTTGCAATGGTCGGCTAGAACGACATGGTCAAAACTGAAAACAGAGAACTGGAGGCGCATGACCGAGAGACACAGAAACTTCTCCGATTCGACCTTGTTTTGGGAATGAATCGCCAAATTGCCTTGAGCCGATTCTCTGCTCGAGCAAATCAAATATAAGCCAACTCGAAGGAAATACGTATGAACTAAGAATGAAGAGATGGCAAATAAATCAATGAAAACATCTCAAGAACGCCTCTCAACCCAGATCACAAACATGCACTCCATCTCATATATAAACTCTAACAAGTACAGAGAGATGAGTCCTCTCAATAAGCATAACAAGGGAGGTTTCTGCAACCACTCCCCCTGGGAGAACAAGCTCTACCTCTAGAGCAAACACACACACAGATACACTCCCAAGGGAGGGAGAGGCGGCTGCCTCCAAGGCTCAGCCGAACAACTCAAACATTCTCGTGCCTCCCCTCTCCCTTTTATAGCCTCACACCCGAGACTAACCCTAATGGATCCATCCATTAGTCCACACTGGGGATAACCCGTAAACCCCACCTAACACCGGGTTTTACCACTCACTTTGCCCGCTAACTCAAATGCTTTGCCTGCTATCCCAACAGACCAAGACTTTGCCCGTTAGCGCCAATGTAATCCACTTCTTTCTCGTGTGCTTTACCGAGGGACAGCTTCCCTTGCGGCTTTGGCATTTCTCCAAAATGCCCTCACACTGCCTTCCTGTCCATGCCTGCAACCACCTCGCAAGACTTGGTCTCCTTCGGCTTCCCCGCTGCTCGGACCCCAACACCACCGTGTCTCGTCCCGACCATCCTAGCCTCACTGCACCTATCTCCGACCGGCCGCATCGCCCCGGCCTCATCGACCACCTTGAGCTCCAGCCTTCTTTGGCTTCACCTACTGCTCGACCTCAACATCTCCCATGTCTAGTCCCGACCACCCAAGCCTCACCAAGACTTGTCTCCAAGATCATCTAGACTTCCGACCTCCTCCGAGTCTAGTCTCGGTCTATTCCACCGCACACGACCGCACCCAAACTCCCGACTGTCTGACCTCGGCCCTCCCCGAGCCTAGTCCCGGTCCTCCTCGTTGTTGCCCGTCAGTGCTTAGCTCGCAGCCCAGCCCGGTTCCTCGCTCGCCTGGCCGCAACCACCTCACCACCTCGATCATCTTGGCGTCTCCGACCGTCTGACCTCAACACCTCCTCGTGCCTAGTCCCGGCCTTCCCACGCCACCATGAAATAGCTCAAGTCCCGCACCCACACGCATAAGCAAACCATCACATAGCACCGCACAATACACATGCACCATCAATCGGCACAAGTATCACAAGACAACACCGGTCGAAATTCCTACGACCACTCAAAAGCACAAGACAAGAAGTGGTCAAAACCCTGGAAGACTTCCCTGCTTCCTTCGACCACACAGCATGTCGTCACGACCATCACAAAGCTCGTTACGACCATGCGCATACAAGCCACCACCACCGCTAGCTTGCTACGACTTTATCGCACAAAGTCTAGACCTCATACGAGCACTCGCTGCACCAACCGAGACACTCGAGCCCATCGTAAAATAGATTGCAATAAGACCCGTCAAAATGATGAACCAATAAGTCCACAAGGTCCACAACGTCACCAGAATCCATACGACCAAGTTCCAACATAATCGGACATCAAATGCACCCATACGACCGGTTTGAATGTACTCAGCCGACCACGGTCATTTTGCCCACAACGTGGTCGAATTCGACTGCCACAACGTGGTCGAACAACCGATCGCACAACGTGGTCGTAAACCCTTAGTGCCATAACGTGGTCGAGCACTCCCGATCGCTCAACGTGGTCGCACCACCGATCAACCAACGTGGTCGACACCCGATCGCTACAACGTGGTCAAAGACCCACGCGACAACGTGGTCGTATAGCATAACGTGGTCGAATGGCCCCGTGGCCATCGACCACGCCAACGGTCGAGACTTCACAACGTAGTCGAAGCCTTCCGACCACGGCCAAAGAACTCAGACGCGTCCGGCAGTTCCCGACCACGCCAATGTGGTCATACGCCGCCCGGCTGAGTCCCGACTGCGCTCAACGTGGTCGATGCCGAATGTCACAATCGTGGTCGAGCTTGAGCGCCACAACGTGGTCGACTTACCGAGCGCCAACTACCGATCACGACCAAAGTAGTCATACGTTGCTGGCGGACTCGACTACAACCAATGTGGTCGCAGCCAACGTGGTCGTAAATAGCCCCGTGGCCTCCGACCACGACCAACGAGCCGTAGAGACCACAACGTGGTCGACGCCACCTACCGGTTCTCGATTTCGCCAACGTGGTCGGCGCCTTCCACCACGGCCAAAGTACTCGAAGGCCGCTACCGACTTCCGATTCCCACCAACGTGGTCGTACGCCACCCGTCATTACTCGACAATACCAACGTGGTCGTATCCCATCCAAATGACCTCCACCACGGTCTTTTTTCACCGAGTGAGATATCGTGGTCGTGCATACGTCCCACCAACTTCTCGATCGCGTCCAAATTCACCGAGGATGCCGCAACGTGGTCGTCAAAGACCGATAGCTCTCAACGTGGTCGTAAGTTTACGGCTTGCTTCCGATTACACTCAAGTTTGCCGAAGAAGCCGAACGTGGTCGTAAACCACCCGAACGACTTCCCACCACCACCAAAAAGGTTGTACGACGCTTTTCCTGCTTCCGATCGTTCCAATGTGGTCGTACAGCTTTGGTTGGCTTCCACCAATGTCAAATTACTCGAACGACTTTGAGCTACCGACAATGAGGTCGTAAGAGATCCGCCAACCATTCTCAAGGCTTACGACTATGCGAGTCACCAAACCTCAAAACCAAACTCAATCTTTCTAGATCAAGAGTCAATTACTCATCACAACCATGGGGTGACCTCCACATGGTCTCACAGGCTTGCTGAACAGAGACTAGAAAAACTCTTGCCGCCTGTACCAGAAAAGAGAAACAGAAAGAAAAAAAACAAAGAGGACTGAGAAAGATAAAACAGAATGGAACAACAAAAATATTTCGGCAGCTGTAAAACTGAACCTTACTGGCTGGGTGAAACCGGCAACCCGCAGACTACTCAGCCGAAACAAGAAAAATAAAACAGTAGAGAAACTGAGAAGAACTAAACTGACAGCAAAGACCAATCCCAACCGAAAGCATTCATACTACAAATCTGCCCACTTGCTAAAGCAGCAAAGGAAAACTAAGGCTGAAAACAAACAGCACAACCGACAAAGAAAAGTACTGACTGTTGGTAGACGGTACAGAATATACTGAAGAGAACCGAAGACACAGCAATGATCAACTGCACACTGCTCTTTTTGGACAGAGGATTGTGATTTTAGTCCAGAGAACCAGTCGACCTCAGGAAATGCCGAATCAAACTGAATCGAGACATTTGATTTCTGAAGAATCTAGTATACTCGCATGCCTTCGGACAAGAGACTTTAAACACAACTAGAGTTCATTTTCTGACCAACCAAAATCAAGAAAATGCAATTCCTCTCCCTCCAGGTAAGATGGAACTCTAGAAGCAGAGAATAAAGAACAAGAACAAGTCATAAGAAAACTTCAGATTTCCATTGAATCAAGAGCGAAATACAAAGAGATACGTCCCCATTGTAACATCCCAAATTTTGAGTTTTGAAAAATTTAAATTCAAATTAATTATTTTGAAGTAATTGGATTTTATTTGGATTTTTCTGGGTTTTTTTGGAGTTTATTTCAAAGTTTAAATTAAGAAAATGTATTTTAAATATTTTACAAAAGCCAAAAAGTGTTCCTTTTATTTTTCCTAGCCTTCCCAGAATTTTTATATAATTTTTGAGAATTTTTGGGAATTAAAAATTAATTTTAAAAGATAAAAAGAATTTTATAAAATTATTAAAAGCAAATCTGAAAATAAAAATATTTTTATTAAGTCTAAAATGTTTCCAGGATTATTCTATAATTTTTCTGGAATTTTTAGATATTATTTATTATTTTTCTAAGCAATTATATAGTTTCTAGTATTTTCTGAAAATCTAATCCGAAAATAAAATCAATTAAATCTCAGGCCGCCACGTGTCGCAAATCTGACGGCCGATACCCCTTCGTTGGATTTAATCCAAGCCATCCTCTTCATTTAAATCCAACGCATGGGATTCACTCACTTGACACGTGTCGCTCATCCAACCGCCTGCACTCTTCACCTCTCTTTCTCTCATTGACAAGTGGGTCCCGCATGTCAACTCTTTCTTCAACCTCACCTTCTTCTTCCTCCTCCCACTCTCTCTCTCTCTTCCACCATGAATGCCGAATGGGAGCTTCAATTTTGGCCGTTTTCTTCGCTTAATCTTCCGCTTAATTGCGCCATCAACTCCCAAATCACTCCCCACTAATGCCTACTGCTTCCTCTTAATCTCCATCAATTCGGTAAACCGCCGCCACCCATGCGCCATGACCGCCGGCCTTCCCACCCCGTGCCCTACAAAAGCCCCCGACACCCTTTCTAGACCCCCACTCTCTCCTCTACTCTTTTCCAACCTTCTACCGCCTCAAGCCTCCGAGCCAGCAAAGAAGCCTCACCGCCGTAGGCCCTTCCCCGCCGGCCATCCTCCGCCGCCTCAGTTCCGTCACCACGGAAGGTGCGCTACCACTTGTCGAAATTTTCAATTTCAATATTTGCTGACGTCAAGATGACGTCATAATTAAATTTTCAAGATAAAAAATAAATTGGGAAAATCGCCCTTTTCTTTTTCTTTCAATTAAAATTTCCCGAGGCCATATCTTTTCCGTTTTAACTCCGATTTGACCCGTTCAAATTTCTAAATTTTTCTAAAATCATAATCTATCTAAATATACATTCTTTTTCAATTTTTTGTATTTTATTTGATTTTATGTGTATTTATTTGCTTTGTTGCTTTGTCTTTTTCCGCGCGTAGAATCCGACGTCGTCAAGACTTTGCCGACCAAGAAGAAAATCAAGAACTCACACACGAAGGCAAGTCTCCTTTGAACATCTTGAACCTATGTTTAAGAAATGTTTTAATTATTTTAAATTAATGCATTGCTATGTTACATAAAATGATAATTTTATTTTAGAAATATTAGTTAATCCAACTATCTTATACCTCATTTGACGATTGAATGCCATGTACCTTTGACACCTAGGAATTCCTTTGACTCAATAATGAGATTATTATATAACTTTGGTAAATATTGTATCGGTAGTAGAAAGCTTAGTCATGCAACATAAACTTTTGTAACCTTGGATTGGGAAAATATTATGTCTTTGATTTAGACTTTTGTAGAAATTTAGTGGCGATGGATGTTGCCACCGATCTTTAAATAAAATAAAATGTGAGAGTTGGTTTAGACGGGGCGGATGGTAAGTTTGGTTTGGTGCGGTTAGCACAAGAACTTGTAATGTGTATGTTCCGCCTAGTCAATTAAGGACCGACGCTTGTGTTTGTCCGTCCGAGCACCACCGCACAACCACATGTCTATATAGGTACGACGTGGTGACTAACTTATGATGGTTTAGTCTAGGTGCCACCAAGGAAAGTGGATGCCGTGGTGTCTTGGTTATCCACGATGAGGGACAGGGTTCATCAGACTCATACGGCGCAAGAGGGGCTTCGTCTGGGTGGTTTAACCTTCACGGTGAAACCTCGGTGGTGGTAACCGCTAGACTAGAGTAAGGTAAAAGCTTTGTGATAATTTATCCGGGTCTCATGCCAAAGGAAGCGTGTTGACTATTAAGATAACTTATCTCTTGTGGGTAAAGTGTACAACCTCTGCAGAGTGTAAAACTATTCGAATAGCCGTGCCTACGGTCAAGGGCGAACAAGGAATGCATTCACATGGTAGATCATTGTTTTGGTTTTAAAATAAAAGTTTTGGGAACCGGAGTGGTTGAACTCCGGGATTGTCCCGCGATTATAGCCGTGTGGGTGGTGTAACCTGCTTTCTTGAACTTTGGCGGTTAGCCGCTTCTTTAGTGTGGGTGGTTTAACCCGTGGTTTTGATCTTATATTCATTTGTTTAAAATGTCATTACTGATCTTCTCTATTATTTCAAACTTGTAGATGGCCGGTTCATCCTCCGATGACTATTGGGACTACTTTTCTCATGGCGAGAATATTGGAGCATTTGTTGGCCTTCTTCGCCGCCTTATGCAAGATCTCGGTATCCCCAACCGCCTATTTTCGGGGCGGAAAGTCAAGATCATGGACCGAGATTCTTGGTCGATGGAGGTATTCTCGTATGCACGGAAGGAGAATTCAACCTCCCACATACCCCATCGAACATCCTCTGACGGATCGCTCGACGCTATCCGTGATGCGGCTCGTCCGCACTAGCCGACTTGTGCCGATTCATAAGGATATCCCGCGCGACGCCTTCTCGCTTTCTTTCCAACCACCGAGCTGGGCGAGAGATATCCGAACCCTTCAAGATTTCCATGGATGATCCTCGTCTGTCGCATCGTGTGCGACTTACTCGGCAATGTCACCACATACGCCACGCTTTGAAGAGATTGGACAGCCCGGACGCCCTCACTTCCAGCCTACCAAGACTCAAGAGACTCTCCGTGCTCGCCTTATCCAGTCGAGGCGAGTTCGAGCTGGGGCGTCTTGAGCTAGGCGGCAGCCTCCAGAGGACTACACGCCTCTTCACCTATACCACCGCCGTCCCGACAACCCAAGTGCCGCCGACGCACAGTGACCCCGCATCATAATCACAGTAGCAAGAGTGTGCGGCGTCCTAGTCCGCTGTTCGACATCGACATCGGAGACTCCAAAGAAGAGACGCAGCCTCTCCTGCCGTTCGCTCTCCGCCGACCGCCTCCAGCAGAGAGCGACCATCTTCACTCCCGGCCTCTTGCAACCGCCCGAGTGTGGTTGTAGGTCGCGCCACGGGTATCATAGAGGAGGATCCAGAGGAGGATCCTGAGGAGCTTGTCTTTGAGGAGGACAAGTAGTTGCGAGACGATAGTACCCAAATAAATTGTTTACCTTCCTTAGAACGTTTTATATTATGTTGGTGTGCTAGATGGACTGTACCAATGCCTTAGTGCACTTGTGGTACAGCCATTCTCAAAATTATATTAATTTCAAAGATAAAGTTTCTTCCAAGTTGTTGTTGTGTTCCCTTCTTGTGTGTTGGTTTGGGATGTTATTTAGTTTGCCCCTTGCTTCTTACCTATGCTACTTCCCTCTTATCTTTTGCTTTGTTCTGGTTGCCGCTTCAGATGGTGAACACAAGGAGCAATGCCGGTGACAGCCGTGGTGCCAATGCTCAGCCAGAGAACAACATGCCGCCACCCCCTGCTCAAGCTCCTAGTATGGAACAGATGATGGCCATGCAACTGCAACTGCTTCAAGCCTTGGCCCAGAATCAAGTGTAGCAAGCTCCGCAGGCGCCCTTTCAGGCACCCCAATCCAAGCTGGGAGAGTTCATGAGGACCAGACCACCAACCTTCTCTGGTGCGGTAGATCCAATGGAAGCAGATGATTGGATCAAGGATGTGGAGAGGAAGCTGATATTGGCTCAATGTAATGATAATGAGAAGGTGCTTTATGTCGCTCATCGCCTAAAAGGAATCGCAAAGAACTTGGTGGAAAATTATCGCGCCGCCCATCGAATGTGCGACTATCACTTGGGCTGAATTTGAGGAAGCCTTTCAGACCGCATATGTACCCACCGGAGTAATGGAAATGAAGAGGATGGAATTTCATAAACTGCAAAAAGGAAACCTCAAGTTCTTGAATACCGAATAGGTTCACTCAACTATCCGTATGCTTCAAGATGTTGCAACCGATGCAAAGAAAGATCCGGCGGTTCATGCAGGACTTGAACCCAATCTCAAGGTGCAGCTGGTTTCAAATGATTTTCCAACTTTCCAAAGATATGGTGAACAAGGCCATAATACAAGAGGAAGCTCAAGATCACCGTATGAAGTCCTAAGAGAAAGTTTCAAGCTCACAGGTCCAAGCGCCCCCGCACCGCCCTAATCCACCACTTCAACAGCCCCTCCGTGCAAATGTGCCGAGGACACCATTCGGTGGACCTCGCCCAATTCCTCAAGCTCCTAGACCAAACAATGCGCTTCACCTCGGTGAGAACAAGACTTCATGGTCGGAGTGCAAGTTATAACCGCAAGAACATGGGACATTATGCCAATAATTATCCACGAGCGCCAGCTTGTAACCCCTGCTCATTTCAACTGGGACAACACCGCCTAGAGCCCCACTTGCGGGACAAGGCCGTGGAGCGCCTCGACTCCAAGGACTCCACAAGCAAGAACAGAGGGCATGTTAATCATGTCACCGCAGAAGCATCAGATGCACCGACGCCGCTCGGTAAGTTTCTTGTCAACTCAAGACTGTGATCAAGATTATTTGATTCTCGAGCTTCGCATTCTTTTGTGTCAAAAGATTTTGTGGAAAGATATAATTGGGATGTTCGATTGTCAAGAATCCTATGCTAGTCCAATCACCGAAATGAAATGAAGACTAGTACGGTATGCCCTAGAGCAACCATAGATATAAATGGAGTAAAATTCTAGCTAATTTAATTATAATAGACTCCAAGAGCCTAGATGTAATACTTGGTATGGATTGGTTAACCAAGTATAAAGGGCAGATAGATTGTGCCAATCGTGCCATCACTCTTACCAACTCTGAAGGAATTCAAGTGAGGTACATGTCAAAGCCATCTTCTCAGAATAGTTGTGGGTTGAACAGCTTGAAGGGAATAACTTTGGAAAAGGTGTCCATAGTAAGGGAATATCCAGATGTGTTTCGTAAGATTTGCCAGAATGCCGCCGATAGAGAAGTCGAATTTGTCATTAATCTGCACTGAACGGCCCGATTTCCAAGAGACCCTACCGATGTCCGCAAATGATTTGGTCAAGTTAAGAAGCGATTGAGGAACTACGAGAAAGAGGTTTTATTAGACCAAGTTCTTCGCCTTGGGTGCACCAAGATTTAGTGAAGAAGAAGGATGGCGATCTTCGATGTGTGTGGATTACGATCCCGAATGATGCAACAGTTAAGAACAAGTATCCATTGCCCAGGATAGATGATTTGTTTGATCAGTTAAAAGGATCATGTGTCTTTTCCAAGATTGATCTCCCACGATATCATCAAATGAAGATTAGACCGTAAGATATACCAAAGACAAGATTTTCCACTGATATGGACCGTATGAGTTTACAAGAATGTCTTTTGATTGACCAATGCTCCGCATACTTTATGAATCGATGAATAAAGTGTTCATGGAGTATTTGGATAAGTTTGTTGTCGATTATTGATGACATTCGATCTACTCCCGTAATGAGGAAGATCATGCGTAATATCCGAGGATAGTTTTGGAAAACTCGTAGAGCATCAGCTGTATGCCAAGTTTAGCAAATGTGAGTTTTGGTTGAAGAAAGTAGCTTTCTTGGGTCATGTGATTTCTGCAGGAGGAGTGTCTGTAGATCCCGCAAAGGTAACAGATGTACTCAATTGGGCGCAACCCAAGTCGATGTCGTAGATCAAGTTTTCGGGTCTAGCAGATATTATCGCCGCTTTATAGAAGGATTTTCCAAACTTGCAAGACCTCTCACCCGCCAAAAGAAGGAGAAGAAGTTCAATGGAGTAAATCTTGTGAGGACAAGCAAGAACTCGAAAAGAGATTAACATCTGCACCAAGTGTTAACGCCCGAGATATTAGAAAGGATTTTGAGGTATTCTGTGATGCTTCAAGACAAGGATTGGGCTGTGTTTTAATGCAAGAAGGAAAAGTTGTAGCCTATGCTTCAAGGCAATTGCGCCCGCATGAGCAGAACTATCCGACTCATGATTTAGAGCTAGTCACAGTATGCTCTAAAAATATGGAGGCATTATTTGATCAAGAATCACTAGAAATTTACACGGATCACAAAAGCTCAAGTATATATTTACCCACCGACCTCAATCTAAGACAGCGCAGATGGCTTGAGTTGATAAAGGATTATGATGTTGGAATCCACTATCATCCAGGAAAGGCTAATGTTGTAGCTGATGCTTTGAGCAGAAAAAGTTATGGTAATAACTTGATGATACAAGTTCAGCAGCCCGCACTTCATGAAGAGTTTCAACGGCTTAATTTAGAAGTAGTAGAGGAGGGATTCCTAGCTACTTTGGAGGTTCAGCCAACCCTACAAGATCAAATCAAGGCAAGACAAAAGAGGATAAATATGTTAAGGATATCAAAGAAAATATGAAGAAAGGAAAAGCACCGAGATTTTCGTAAGATGAAGAAGGTATCCTTTGGTTTGGGAAAAGAATTCTTGTACCCGAGAAGAAGGAAATAAAAGAGTTAATTCTGAAGGAATCTCATGAATCCGGATATTCAATTCATCCTGGAAGTACAAAGATGTATCAAGATCTTAAAGAAAGGTACATGTGGTCCAGTATGAAGAGAGAAATTGCTGAATATGTAGCCTTGTGCGATATATGCCAATGAGTTAAAGCAGAACATCAGAGACCTGCTGGACTCCTGCAACCTTTGCAGATACCCGAATGGAAATGGGAAGAAATTGGAATGGATTTTATAACCGGATTTCCAAGAACTAAGGTGGTATGACTCAATTTGGGTTATTGTGGACCGATCGACAAAGGTCGACACTTCATTCTCAGAAAGACCACTTATTCGAGATAGACTCGCAGAATTATATATGTCAAGAATCGTGTGCTTGCTTGGAGTTCCAAAGAAGATTGTGTCAGATCGAGGATCTCAATTCACCTCAAGATTCTGGCAGAAGCTTCATGAGATTTTGGGCACTAATCTAAATTTCAGTACAGCATATCATCCCCAAACAGATGGTCAAACAGAAAGAGTGAATCAAATACTGGAGGACATGTTGAGAGCCTGTGCTTTGGCAAATAAAGCAAGTTGGGATCAGAGTTTACCCTACACAGAATTTTCTTATAACAATAGTTATCAATCCGCCTACAGATGTCACCGTTTGAAGCCTTGTATGGCAGAAAATGCAGGACACCGTTGTATTGGAAAGAAACGGGAGAAGGACAAGTGTTTGGTCCAGATGTGTTAAGGCAAGCAGAAGAGCAAGTCCGTCTGATTCGTGATGATTAAAACAAGACAAACAAGACAGAAAAGTTATGCGACAATCGCCAAGAGCACTCGAATTTGTACCGAGATCATGCGATCCAAGGTTTCACCTCTCAAAGGGATGCGTGCTTCCACGCTTCGAAGTCGGCTCCAAGATTCGTTGGACCATTTCTGTGGTAGCAAAAAGGGAGAAGTTGCTTATCAATTGAACTTCCACCTCGCTTGTCAAGTGTGCACAACGCCTTCCATTTGTCCCGCTTAAGAAAGTGCCTCGAGTGCCGTAAGAGCAAATGCCTTTAGAAGAAGTATCTTTGAAGGAGGACCTATCTTATCCGAGTATCCAATAAAATTTTGATGAAGCAGAGCCAGACAAGAAGCAAGAGCATCAAATTCGTAAAGTGCGGTGGAGTAATCATACGTAATCGAAGCAACTTGGGAGCGTGAAGAAGACCTAAGAGCGTAGTTCCCGATCTTTTTCCCAGTTCATCCGAATCTCGAGGTCGAGATTCTTTCTAAGGGGGGTAGGTTTGTAACATCCCAAATTTTGAGTTTTGAAAATTTTAAATTCAAATTAATTATTTTGAAGTAATTGATTTTATTTGGATTTTTCTGGGTTTTTCTGGAGTTTATTTCAAAGTTTAAATTAAGAAAATGTATTTTAAATATTTTACAAAAGCCAAAAAGTGTTCCTTTTATTTTTCCTAGCCTTCCCAGAATTTTTATATAATTTTTGAGAATTTTTGGGAATTAAAAATTAATTTTAAAAGATAAAAAGAATTTTATAAAATTATTAAAAGCAAATCTGAAAATAAAATATTTTTATTAAGTCTAAAATGTTGCCAGGATTATTCTATAATTTTTCTGGAATTTTAGATATTATTTATTATTTTCTAAGCAATTATATAGTTTCTAGTATTTTCTGAAAATCTAATCCGAAAATAAAATCAATTAAATCTCAGGCCGCCACGTGTCGCAAATCTGACGGCCGATACCCCTTCGTTGGATTTAATCCAAGCCATCCTCTTTCATTTAAATCCAACGCATGGGATTCACTCACTTGACACGTGTCGCTCATCCGACGGCCCGTACCCCTTCACCTCTCTTTCTCTCATTGACAAGTGGGTCCCGCATGTCAACTCTTTCTTCAACCTCACCTTCTTCTTCCTCCTCCCACTCTCTCTCTCTTCCACCATGAATGCCGAATGGGAGCTTCAATTTTGGCCGTTTTCTTCGCTTAATCTTCCGTTTAATTGTGCCATCAACTCCCCTAATCACTCCCCCACTAATGCCTACTGCTTCCTCTTAATCTCCATCAATTCGGCCGAACCGCCACCCATGCGCCATGGCACGGCCTTCCCACCCCGTGCCCTATAAAAGCCCCCGACACCCTTTTCGCACCCCCACTCTCCTCTACTCTTTCCAACCTTCTACGCCGCCTAAGCCTCCGAGCCCGCCAGAAGCCTCACCGCCACGGCCATCCTCCGCCCTCGCCCGCCGCCATCACGGAAGGTGCGCCGCCCCTCTTGCCCCGCCGCTTGCCACCCGATCCGGCCGCCGGCAGGCCACGGCGAAGCCGCCCGAGCGCCGCCGCCCGCCGGCCACTCACCGCTGCGCACTGGCGGCGTCCGTGATGGCGCTGCGTGGCCGCCGCGTGTGCGCCGTCACCGTGCGTGCCACGCCGGTGCAGCCACCGGTCCGTGGACTCGGTCCACGGTGGATCGCCCACGGTGGACCGCCCACTTGTCGAAATTTTCAATTTCAATATTTGCTGACGCCAGCATGACGTCATAATTAAATTTTCAGTATAAAAAAATAAATTGGGAAAATCGCCCTTTTCTTTTTTCTTTCAATTAAAATTTCCCGAGGCCATATCTTTTCCGTTTTAACTCCGATTTGACCCGTTCAAATTTCTAAATTTTTCTAAAATCATAATCTATCTAAATATACATTCTTTTTCAATTTTTGTATTTTATTTGATTTTATGTGTATTTATTTGCTTTGTTGCTTTGTCTTTTCCGCAGTAGAATCTGACGTCGTAGAGACTTTGCCGACCTGCAGCAAGAAAATCAAGAACTCACACACGAAGGCAAGTCTCCTTTGAACATCTTGAACCTATGTTTAAGAAATGTTTTAATTATTTTAAATTAATGCATTGCTATGTTACATAAAATGATAATTTTGTTTTAGAAATATTAGTTAATCCAACTCATCGTTATACCCTCATTTGACGATTGAATGCCATGTACCTTTGACACCCTAGGAATTCCTTTGACTCAATAATGAGATTATTATATAACTTTGGTAAATATTGTATCGGTAGTAGAAAGCTTAGTCATGCAACATAAACTTTTGTAACCTTGGATTGGGAAAATATTATGTCTTTGATTTAGACTTTTGTGTAGAAATTTAGTGGCGATGGATGTTGCCACTGATCTTTTAAATAAAATAAAATGTGAGAGTTGGTTTAGACTGGGGCGGATGGTAAGTTTGGTTTGGTGCGGTTAGCACGAGAACTTGTAATGTGTATGTTCCGCCCTAGTCAATTAAGGACCGACGCTTGTGTTTGTCCAGTCTGAGCACTACCGTACAACCACGTGTCTATATGGGTACGACCTAGCTAACTAACTTATGATGGTTTAGTCTAGGTGCCACCAAGGGAAAGTGGATGCTGTGGTATACCGGTTATCCACAAGTGAGGGATGTGGTTTATCGTACTCATACGGCGCAAGAGGGGCTTCGTCTGGGTGGTTTAACCTTCAACGGTGAAACCTCAGCGGGTGGTAACTGGCTAGACTAGAGTAAGGTAAAAGCTTTGTGATAATTTATCTGGGTCTCATGCCAAAGGAAGCGTGTTGACTATTAAGATAACTTATCTCTTGTGGGTAAAGTGTACAACCTCTGCAGAGTGTAAACTATTCGAATAGCCGTGCCCACGGTCAAGGGCGCAAGGAATGCATTCACATGGTAGATCATTGTTTTTGGTTTTAAAAATAAAAGTTTTGGGAACCGGAGTGGTTGAACTCCGGGATTGTCCCGGCAGCTATAGCCAATGTGGGTGGTGTAACCTGCTTTCTTGAACTTTGGCGGTTAGCCGCTTCTTTAGTGTGGGTGGTTTAACCTGTGGTTTTGAGCTTTGGCGGGTTAAGCCAGTATTCAAGTGATGGTGGTTGTAACCTTCACTATTTAAACTTGATAGATTTTGTTGAAACAAACACCTTGCTAAATGCATGCCTTTAAAAATAATATTTAATGGTATTTGAAATGAAATGTGGCTTTGTGCAAAAGAACCATATAACCCTCCTTTGATTTAAACCCTACATCTATTGCATTTTCCCAAGACTTGCGGAGTACTCTATGTACTCACATACTACACTTAAAATAATACCCAGAAGAGAATGAAGCTCAAGATGGAACGTTCGACTACGGAGCTTATGGATTCGACGAAGGCTTTCAGGAGTTCTAGGTTGCGCTTCCCTAGTCAATTGCCTGTGGCGAATTGTTGGGTCTTCTCCGCTGGATTTACTTTTACTTCCGCTGTGCTTTATCTTTTGTGTGAGTGCGAGGTCTTGTAACCTCATTTGTAATAAAGGTCTTTCTACCGCACTCTCTTTATTATTGTAATTTCGTTGTTGGCAATGTAATCATCATCGTTAACTGTGGTGCACTAGCTTTGATCCGGGACTAGTGTCAGAATATACGAGGGGCTGGATTTGGAAATCCGGGTCCCGACACCCATACGCATGGACATTAGAACAAGAAGAGATTACAAGATTTTCAATCCATCCTCTCCCTCTCAATCCTCAAATCACCAAGAGCCTCATATGCTACTTGGGAGGAACACAACACACACAAAGAGATAAAATGAGCTCTAAACCCTAACTCACTCTATTGTGTCCTAAGGGTATGCAGCCCTCACCTCTATTTATAGCCCTTGGCTAACGGGTCTCAACCCGCTACACCGGCTAAACCCTAACGGAGCTGCCTCCCGCTTGTGCGCCTTGCGAAATTGCCGCCGCCTCCCCGCACCTTTCGGGAAGCTTCTGCGCCCTTGCCTCGCACGCCTCGCGACCACCTCGAGTCCACGCTGCCTTCGACACATCCCGACCGCTCGACCTCGCGCCACCGTGCCTAGTCCGGTCCACCGTGTCTCGCCACGACTCGCCTCGACGCCCCGCAACACACGTACAAGAAACACGCCAAATAGCACCGCCGATACATGTAAGATAATTAAATCCAAACCGTCACATTAATGTAATATGCATCCTAAACATGTTGACCAGGTTTGACCAAGTCCGACCGAGCCTGCTACACCTCGCAACGCCGTGGTCCGAACCAACCAACTCAAACTCGACTTAACTAAACCGATGTCAATTACTCATCATACACAATGGGATGACCTCCATATGGTCTCTCATCATTTGCACCTCTCGATCCAACTAGAGGCACAAACCAAATGTTGAACCATAGCGGACGTAAAGAACTCCGATAGTCATCTAATACTCGACCTCCAAAGACTAAAAAGTTGATTCTCAAGATACACTAGTAGTCGGTACACCAAGAAATTCTTAGCCATGTTAGAAACAATCGAAATCTATATGCATTCAAATTCCACCACACGAGCAATTTGAAATCCTTGTTATCTAAACTCTCGTTTATTTCATCTAGGTAGATAAGTAACTCTGACTTTGTACATTGTACAATCTCTGTTTCTCTGTTTTAATAGCACATTCCAATCTCTGAAAGACAACAAAATAGGAGCAAAATGTAAGCAAAGCAAAGCAAAACAGAGAAACAGAGATCTTACGTAAGCAAAACAACAAGATATTCACATAATCCCTAACCCTAACCCCGAGCAAAATGTATAAAGCACATATTCACATATTCTCGTTATTCACATATTCACATGCTAATCCTAATCTCATTCACATATTCTCTAGGGATCACATATTCACATTTTCACATTCCTCACCCTAACCCTAACCCTAACCCTAATCCTCAATATTAGTAACCCAGGGCGACATCACAGTTACTCACCGAGGCTCCGGTTCGGCGAGGTCGAGGCGGTGTAGACCGTGCAGCTCGCCGCCATCGCCGACGGGAGGCCCCGACGCCGGCCGCCTTCTTCCTCAAGCATGCGACTCCATGCCTGCTCACGGTCCATGAGCGTCGGTTGGAGCCTTGGAGGTGGCCGCCGATGGATCGCGAAGGAAGAGTGTAGGGTCGGGAGGATGGGATCGGCGGCTACACCGCGCCGGGGACTCGGGAAGAAGATCGCCGTCACGATTCGGGATGGAGCCTAGAGGGTGGCCGAGCGCGTCGGGAACGAAGGGGAGCGGCCGATCGGGGAAGGATGCCGGTAGAGCGCGTGGGGAAGGAGTAAGGACGGCGATCGTCACGCCGCTAGCTACGGGCGATGCCCCGCGACGGATGACTTAGGGTTAGGTTAGGGACGGCGGCCGACCGCATCGCATCGCTATACATCTGATCCACCGATCGCATCGCTTCGCTGGGTCTGGGCCGACCGCGGTGTGGTGGCGTAACTGGGTTGGGCCTGGCCGTCTCGCACCGAGCTCGCCTGCGAGCCAACGAGCGGCTCGCGAGCGGCTCGAGCCCGGCTCGCTTTTCTCACGAGCTACAAAGTGCGCTCGCTTGCCACAAAACGAGCCAAGCCCGAGCCGAACCGCTCGAGCTCACACGAGCCGAGGCGGCTCGCGAGCCTCAAGCCGCTTTTCCACCTACCTTTGGCCACGCCGACCACCTTGGTGTGGCATCAGATATTTGCCACGCCGCGTGCTTTGACGTGGCTAGAAGAGTCAAAATTAGAAATAAAGTTTGGGAGCGATCATTTTTTACATATTATTAAAAAGGGTTATTTAATAAAAGGAAATTTAGACACGAATATAAATCAAAGAATTTTATTGAAAAGACCACAGATAGGTGCGATATCTAATAATAACAAAATGGAAAGAAGGTAGAAGATGAAATAGCGCTACAGAATCCCACAGGACTGTCAGAACTCCGGCGAGAATCACCCGCAAGAACCCGAAATCAAACTCACACAATCACCAGTGGAACTCGTAAGATTTTTGTGTGCAATGAATCGACAATGCTTGCTTCTCATCTCTTTTAAAGCAAAACAATGAAACAATGCAAATGGAAACAGAAGCTTCAATGCCTCATGATTCAATGCAAATGGAAAACTGAAGCTTCAATGCCTCATGACTCAATGCAAACGGAAAACTGAAGCAGAGGACTTCAATGCGTTAGCGCACGATGGCCATTGCACGCATGCAGAAACTGAAATAGTAAACCACTAACTAAATGCATGCATACAAGATTTAACAACCAACAAAACTCCCCCTAAACCTTGCATGCTGATTAAATTTTGACGAGGCCAATCTTGAATCGCAGCTCAATGAACCTGTCGCGCCCAAGTGCGTGACATGCGTCATTTTTACATATATTTAGCCATCATTTTACCCTCATATTATTCGCATTTTAAGACCTTTTATCATCATTTACACGTTTTCCCATATTTAATTGCTCGAAATGGACCATTTTGCATTTTTCTATATTTTTCTGTAGGCCGACGCGATCGAGGCACATAAACGACAAATCTAGACTTTTAGGACTGCTCCGTAGAGATGTGCGTGTCATCACGGATGCGTAGGATCAAACCACGATGAAATCGGACTTCCGAGGGCCGTAATGTAAGAAATCTAATGGGAAGGACTTGATTGCAAATTCGACAACCTCGAGGGCTAAACGCAAAATTGACAAATCCCCACTCGGCCACAAAACCCTAGCCGCCACAATTTTTCACCGGAGCCCGATTTCACTTCCACTCTTGCCCCCGCTTGCTTCTCCTCCTCCATCTCCACGCTGTCACCGACGAGCCGCCGGCCAGCAGCTGCCGACGCGCCACCTCTGGCCATATTCCGGCTCCTCTCCGACTACCCACCGCCCCACCCTCTCCTCATCGCGCCTCTCCCATCTCCGCCACCACTTCTCCATCTACTTCCACCTCGGCGCCGCCGCCCCTCTTCTCCGGCCGCCGCGCCTCCTCCTGTTCCCCGCCTTCCTCATCCTCTCCTCCACCAGATCGGCCGATCCCCTTCTTCGCCTTCTCCACTCCCTTCTTCTCCACCCCACTCCACCATGCCTCCCAGCTTGGCCGCTTCTCCATCCGCGCCACCAAGCGCCGCCACCTCTCTCTCTTCTCCACATCCGCCGCCACTTTCCTTCTTCCCTAGCCCCCATTTGCTTCTCTCCTCGTCACCGCCTCCGCCTTTCCTCACCAATAATGCCGCTTCTCTTGCCCCACCTCGCCGCCGCTCTTCGGCTACCACCGGCGAGCGCCGCCTCTCCAGATCCACCACTCGCCGCCAACGCCATCGCCGATCTCCTCCACCGGATCTTCTTCACCGCCGGTGGCCTCGACTTCATCAACCGACGACGACTTCTTCCTCTGCTTCACCTGCCGCCAACGCCGACCTCGACGATCGTGACCCAGTCTTCTTCCACGTCGCCGGCCACCATTTCATCGACACCACGGCACCGCCGACGCTGCAACCTCTTCACCGCCGGCCACCACCTGCTACATCTTCTTTCTCGCTGACTCATCTCATTTCCTTTACTTTTCTCGTTCTAATTGTTAAATTGTTCTAGTTTTGCAATCTTGAATGTTCTTGCTAGACTGTGATTGTGCATTGCTCACCGATCCGTGATGGTGAATTGTGGACTCGTTAATTTTGCACCGTGATGTATGAGATCGCGAGTATGTTATTGTGCTCGCTTTTGTCATTGTGATACATGCTCGTGATAATTGTGCAATTTGTATTCTCGTTAGTAGTATTTTTAGTAGTGCTAATTGTCTGTGTTGGTAGAGATTATAGTATTAATTGTGAGTTGTTCTTGTGTTCAATGATTTGTCAGTCCAGCGTCTGTGTTTGTCTCTGTGTTTGTCGTCCTGCCCGATTTAGCTAGTCGGCGATCATTTCCTCTCCTCGTGCTATCTTGACTCCCCTTTGCTTCTAGACTCTCTTTTCTTCTTTTCGCGGTTTGTCGATAGTTAGGTCGAGCAATCGGAGTTGTAGTTTGTTGTGTTGTCGCTGCCGCCGTCCCACTTAGACGTCGACCGCTTTCTCCTCGCTCTCTCGACTCCTCGGTGCTTCTCGACTTCCTCCTTTGTCTCGCGGTCGTTAGTTAGTTAGATCATCGGTCGGTAGTCATGTTTGTTCGTAGTCGCCATTGTCGCTTTGCGTCATTCTTGTAGTCGGTTGTCGGTAGTTTGTTCGGTTGTACGACGTCAATTGCACGGTCGCTTGTCCCGCTGTCCTTACGCTCGCCTAGTTCATTCGCTCGGTTGATTTAGTAGTTGATTTAGGTTTAGTTTTCCCTGCTTCGCTTGACCTAGCTTTAGCCGAGCACCCAGAGCCCCGCCTAGTCCTCGGAGAACACAACACTCACCGCTATTTCAAGGGCAACCTGCAGACTTATGGTGTGCTATTTTAGCACGATCAAGTATTTTGGCGCCGCTGTCGGGATTAGCTTAGAGCGACAAAGTGTTAGGCTATAGACTATGTCGTTGTTTGTTTCATTTGCTTGTTTTATGTTTGTGCTGACTTGTCTTTCATTTCGTCATTGTTCATATTTGTGATATATCACTAACCCATAACCCCTTTCCTAGCTATTTCTATTTCTTTTTGTGGTATTTCTCATTTTGTCCCACAGGGTGATCATTGTTGGTTTATATTGAGGATATGGCACTAGTTTACGATCTTTGGGCTCCGAGTAGGCAGAGTGCTATGCTAGGGCCAGTTTTGCCAGCAATTGAGGCCTGAACTTATTGGTTTGATTGAGCAAGAAGGCACGCCAGCCACACACCCTGGCAGGCAGCGGTTGTCGAAGCGATGTATTCAACCTCGCATGATGACAAGGCCACGACCTTTTGTTTATACAATTTCCAGGTGATGAAGTTGTTGCCGAGGAAGAAGAAGACGCTAGAGGTGCTCTTGCGAGTGTCGATGTCGCCCGCAAGATCGCTGTCGCTGTAACCAACCAACTGCACAACTTTTGTCTTCCTTTTGTAGCTGCAGCCGTAGTTGATGGTGCCGGCGACATAGCGTAGCACTTGCTTCACGGCTGCCAGATGCTCGGTGGTGGGCTTCTCCATGAACCTGCTAATGTAGCCCACTGAGAACGCCAGGTTTGGCCTTGAATTCACCAGATAGCGCAATAACCCACGATCCTTCTCGACTCAATGGCATCGATGCAGGGGTAGTGCTCGACTTACTAAGTTTGAGTCGCGATTCCATAGGGGTGAGACCGATTGCTCCCAACCACGCCCGCCGCCTCCAAGATCTTCTAGGCGACGTCGGCCGCTCACGGTGATGCCATCGTTGGTCTAATTCACCCTAAGCCAAGGTAGTAGCGCAACAGTCAAGTTTACACATCTGGAATGTCCTCTTCATCTCCGCCTTGAATTGCTCGAGCTTGATGGAGTCGCCGCCCGTGATGACGAGATCGTCGACGCATATGCCGACCACCAGGCGATGCACGCCCACATCGCGCATGTATACGACATGCTCGGAGGCGCTACGATGGAACCCAAGTGACAACAAAGATGCGTCCAACTTGGCGTACCACGCGCGTGGGGCCTAACAAAGTCCGTAGAGTGCCTTGACAAGGCGCAGCACCTTGTTCTCATTGTCATCGACGACAAAGCCCGGTGGTTGCACGACATAGATTTCCTCCTGCAGCTCACCGTTGAGGAAAGCGGACTTCACGTCCATGTGATGGACAAGCACCGCCGCCGCATGCGCCAGCAGAAGTGAACCAACTCGAGCCGTACACGGTGCGAACACTTCGTCAAAGTCGATCCTCCGCCAACAGACAAATCCTTCACGACAAGGTGTGCCTTGTACATGGTGATGTTGCCGGCGGCCCTCTTGGTCTTAAAGACCCACTTGAGCCCAATTGGACGCTGGCGTGGTGGAGGATCGACGAGCCACCAAGTGCCATTGGACTCAATCGATCGCATCTCTTCACGCATCGCTCGGCACCAAGACTCATGCCGCCGAGCATCGCCGAACGACACCGCCCTCTCGCACTAATCCAGCAGCAGCCTCGCTGAGTTCGCGACAACCGCCCCCGGCGGTGTCACGGGCCGAGCAGTTGTCGATGCTCAAACCGAGTGCGGCCATCGTGATCGCATCGAGGTCCTCCTTTGCAACAAAGTTGTGGAGACACAACCCACCATCGGGCATCGGTTGTCAAGCGCCACGGTGGGCGCCGACAGGTCGGTGCGGACTTCGCCGCGCTTGGTGACGATACGAGCGACTTGACTGGCGCCGCCTGCTCTCTGTGTTCGGCCCAGTTGAGGACACAACCTTCGGCTGGTACACAGAGGTGAACTCGATGATGAAGTCGGCGTCGATGTTGGCAGCAGTCTCGTCGTCCCACTTCCACTATGCCTCCTCGTCGAAGATGATGTCATGGGAGATGTGGACACGACGGGTGGCGGGATCGTAGACACGATACGCCT
The DNA here is from genome assembly GCA_036346245.1 of Bonia amplexicaulis. Lineage (NCBI taxonomy): Eukaryota > Viridiplantae > Streptophyta > Magnoliopsida > Poales > Poaceae > Bonia > Bonia amplexicaulis. Next base: position 165,335 of record JAYGGG010000063.1, on the reverse strand, counting down.
TTGACCCTGTCTCATAGCTCACAAAGATCATGGGCCTCCTCCTGTCATTGAGCTTCTTTGTGTTTGGCGTGGTGACCTTGGTGTGCCACGACCAACATGCGAGGTGGTGCACACATGACTCCGCTCCAAAGCTCATATGGGTTTTCCTTCGATGCTCTTGGATGGCGACGTGTTTAGCAGATACATAGCTGTGTTGATCGCCTCCCCCCAGAACATACCTGGAAGCCCTTTTGCTTTAAGCATACTCTGCGCAGTGCCGACAACCAACTAATTCCAATGCTCGATGACGCCGTTTTGTTGTGGCGAGTACGGTGCCGTGAGCTCGTGCCGCACCCCGAGCTCGGCTCAGTACTCCGCGAAGTGACCGACGGTGAATTCTCCCCCGATCTGTGCGCAGCGCACGGAGTTCCTTGCCACTCTTCCTTTCGGCCGTGGCTTGGATGCGTTGATGGCGGCCGGCGGCGCGCCTTGGAGGGGAGAAGCGATAGCCACATGAAGCGGTTGTAGTCTTCCACGAGAAGGAGGAAATAGCGATTGCCGTTGGGTGTTGGTGGCGAGATTGGGCCACAAAGGTCGCCGTGCAGCAGTTCGAGGGGTTTGGTGGAGCGTGTCAAGACGCGATCGCGGAAGGGTGCACGACGCCGCTCGGCGAGACACGCCACACACTGGTCGACCGCCAAAGATGGGTAGGCCTTGAACTAGCTTCTTTGCCCATCTTGCACAAGGCGGCAAATTGATGTGCCCGAACGGCATGCCACCGCCACACATCTTCTCTAGCGCGTGCAGCTAAGCAGACCGGCCGTGCAAGGTTGATGTGGAGCACGTAGAGCCGGCCTGCGCTCTGGTGGATCTTGGTGAGCAGACGCCGTTGCTCGTCCCGCACGCGCATCACGCCGTCCTCGATCAGGATTTGATAGCCGCACTCGTCGAGCTGACCAACGCTGATGTTAGCGGTGAGGCGCCGGATGAAGTACGCATTGACGAGGGTGCAATGCTCGCCGTCCTTGCATGCGAACATAATCATGCCGCAACCTTCGATCCGGATGACGGAGCCGTCGCCGAACCTCACCGCGCCGGTGACGCCCGTGTCGAGGTCGGAGAACGCCGCCCAGGACCCCGTCATGTGATTGGTGGCCCTGGTGTCCAGGATCCAACGCCGGGGATCCTGTTCCTCCGCGCCGCCGAGCGCCGCGAAGACCGCCTGCTCAACCAGCTCAACCGCGCCGCTTGATGGGGTCGACGACGCGGTATAGTCGCAGAGGAGGTGGTGGCGGCGGACTAGAGTCGCCGCACTCTACCGGATCGATTGCTCTCTCCATCGTGGGGAATCACAGGGTGTCGGCGACAATGCGGTCGGGACGGTGGCGTTAGTCTCAAGAAGGAGCAACGTGGGCTCGTTGTCCTGGGCCACATGGGCCTGCTCTCATTTCGGCTTGTGCGGCATTCCACGCCCAAGGGCGGTTTTCCGCAACTCCGCATTTGTCGCTGCCCGGCTCGGCGCACCCAGCCCTTCCGAGCTCCCTCCACCGCGACTTCGTCCTCTTCCGCCCTGGCGCTTGACTCGATTGCTTGAGCCGCTAGCGCCGCGGAAGCCGCCTGTCCTTCTTCTTGTAGCGCCGAGCCACTCATCCTGGTGAGATAAAGGTTGCCTCCGCCGCTCGGGAAGGCGAGGACGAAGGCGCCTTGTGTCCTCCGCCGTCTTGAGCCTGCCGATCACCTCCTCCAACGACAGCGTGGAGATGTCAAGCAGCATTTCAATGGAGAGAACAAGCTAGGTGAACCTGGGGCGAGCGACACACAGGTACTTCGCGACGACTTTGTCTACAGGTTCGGGATCGCCGAGGATGGCGAGCTGGTTGACGATGGTGGTGAGTCGCATGGCGAAGTCCTCCACGGACTCACCGGTGCGAAATACGATGGACTCGTACTCCGTGCGCACCTTCTGTGCATTGGCTTTATGGATGCGATCGCCATCGACCGGCATTGTCTTGATGCGCCCCACGCCTCGGCCGACTCCTTGGTTGCTAGCGCCAAGATCATCTTGGGTGCGACAACACGCAAATGGCATCCAACGCCATCCTGCTTTTAGGAGCTCGACGCCCTACTCGATGGCGCCCCACAGCAACGAGCTTGCGCTTGATCTTCATCAACACCGATCGTTGTAGTTCGACTCGCCAAAGGGTAATTGGCCGAGCCTCCCGCCTCCTTGACCACGTGGTGTATAACCAGCCCGCGGTCGCTCCTTCGCCGCCCGAGGCGCGGCCGACGAACCTCTCGAGTACGCCCGGCGGTGATGCCGATCACGGCTGGGAATGTGCGGCCTTGAGGCATGAACACGCCTCAAGTGCACGATCTCGAGTCCAAGCCTTGAACCCCGCTCTGATACCAAATGTCAGAACTCTGGCGAGAATCACCCGCAAGAACCCGAAATCAAACGCACACAATCACCAGTGGAACTCGTAAGTTTTTGTGCTGCAATGAATCGGCAGCGCTTCGTTTCTCATCACTTTTAAAATAAAACAATAAAACAATGTAAATGGAAACTGAAGCTTCAATGCCTCATGACTCAATACAAACAAAAAACTGAAGCTTCAATGCCTCATGACTCAATGCAAATGGAAAACTGAAGCAGAGGACTTCAATGTGTCAACGCATGACAGCCACTGCGCAGATGCAAAAACTGAAATAGTAAACCACTAACTAAATGCATGCATACAACATTTAACAAAGAACATGGTTGTGCGGACCGATCGACGAGACAAGCTAGTTTTCACGGGGGAGGCTCGGCTCGTCCTTGGCGCCACCAAGGCCGGACTTGACGGGAAGGTAGCCGACCTCGCCGTGGCGCTGCCGCTGCTGCCGCTGGACATGCGGGAGGACGACCTCCTTGACCTTGGCGAGCCGAAGCTGAGCTGGCGCGCGTAGGCGACGACGGCTCTGGCCCACTTCCTGATCTGGCTCTTGAGCTTGCCGGCGTCCACGTCCTTGAGCGGGCCCGGCCCGATGCTGAACTCCAGCCCGGAGAAGCACCGGTCGTACCGCGCAGCTGCCTTCTTCCTGCCGCCGGCGCTGACACCCTTGGTCTCCTTGTGCACCACGGCGCCGCCGCCGTTCTCGCCTCCCTCTATTTCTTCCTCCTCCTCGCGCCCCGACGGCGTCGCCTTCTTGCTCACCGACATCGACGTCGCGTGTACGTAGATTCTCTGGGCCCTATATATGTGTATCTTGCTGCAGCACGCGTGTGGGCAAGGCAAGGAGGAGGAGAAGTACTTATTTGGTCGTTGTCTCACTCGTCGCGGTTAGCAGTGACGTGCGTGACATTCCAATTGCATTGTTCTTCCGCCACATTACTGTGGAATTGTGGATGCTTAATACTATTCACCGGGTTTGAGGTTTGACCGGCGGGGGTTGACGGGAGGAATGCGCAGCGCCATCCTCTGCGGCCGAGACCCCCGTGGCATCGCCAAGTTGGGGGTGAGGGACGCCTAGGTTTCGTCACAGAAAACAAAGTCAAGGATGGCAATTTACACCAAGGTGACAAATCTAAGCTTGGTCTTTCAAAAAAATCCAAGTGCTATTGGCTGGGATTCGATAATAAGGTGATTCACATAATTCATACCCATTCTCATAAATAAGCTGATTTATGACTAAAATTATACTATGCTGGCTGAAATTACATTGTAACTGATGATGACTTATTTGGCTAACTAAATTTAAAAAAAATAAAAATAGAAAACAGGTTAGCTCATCACGGACAACGTAAACGAATGCGAGAAAAAAAGAACTAGAAAAAACTCAAAAAAAGCTAGGAAAAAATAAAATTTAGAAATAGTAAAAAATAATCTAACAAGCTAAAATGAACGGGACTGAAACACCATCGCTTTTCGCTTGAGAACTGAGAGCCTTTATAGCTTATTCTTAAAACAAGTTATGGATGGTTTATTTCCTCCCTTTTCAATTTTTAAATGTATATTTAGTAACAAAATCACAATTTATACGCGTTTTACCTTTTTTTTCACTGAAAAATCACATTAGGCTGTACGTAGAAGGCACAGCACCGAACAAATACAGAATACGTTTGCCACAGAAATGCAGAGTAGCAATTGGCCACTGTGACGGCGAGAGGACACAGGGCCGGGGGAGGAAGTTGTCCGCACGATTGGCTCAACTGATGCTTCCAGGAATGCCAACGCAGCACTGGTACCAGCTAGCTTGCAAGTCTTGTGTTTGATTCGGTCAGCCCTCTTACTTCCGGAACCGCACAATTACATATTTAAATGGCCATATTGCATACCGTTGCTTGTCTCGTTAAGAATCTTACAAGGAAAAAGAAACAAGGACATTTCCAAGCATAAATGGTCATGACTTAATCAACAAGGTGCAAGCAATCCAGAATTCTGCTAGGTAACAGAGGTTAACTAGGAAAATTTCCTTAGTTAATCAAACAAGCAACTGGATTTTTTTTCCTCCAACAAAAATGAACTGTCCTGCGGTCAGGATACAGCGAAACTATATTATAAAAAATGCATGTCAAAATTGGCACGTGGTGGTGTCAGAGGGTTTTATGAGAAATACCACAGGATATCTGGTCTCTTCTGTTTAGTATTTTTTTATAGTAATTAGTTTTTAACGAATTGTCTTTTTAAGGTGGGTTTACAAGTTGATTATAGTACGAACTATAACGATTTTATTTGAATCAACCAAAATCATACGTAAATTTCAATTACTCCGTACTCTTTCTTATGAATAGGCTAAAAGCCATAAACAGCAGCAGCTAAAAATTATAAACTAAAGCAAAAAAAAAAAATAGACCATCACCATCATTCACGGTCATGATTTACAAATGATAGCCCATGATTCACCTCGTTCACCCCATCTGTGCTTGTTCTCCCCCTTCTCTTGAGATGAACACGTCATTCAAATTTCTTTTAACATGGTATTTCTCAGGCCTCAGCTAGAAGACTAGAACATAGTTTTTCCTGGTGAATTCAGATCTACCAGCATCTGACAATCTCAATTGATAACTTCAAGATCTCTTCTTCTTTGGCTCAGATCTGGTTTGACTCAGATCTAGCAGCATCTGTTCCATTCCTTTTCGATTCCCTTGGGCTTATCTTTCTTGTCGTCCAATGTCTTGTTGGACCTTACAATGATAACACCACTTGCACACGCCTTCTGCAGGGCCGTCTCAATCTCCTCGTCGTCGTTGTCAATTGCGTACTCTTGCAGAAACTTCGGGTCCACAGTAGCTTCATACAGGAACATGACGAAGTTGGGAATTGTAGGATCGGGTATGAAAATAGCTTTTTAAAATCTTTCTTCTGGTATTAGCAATATAATGCAGCGGAAAACTCAAGTCTACAAGCTATACCAAATCCAAGAGCTAAAGATCACTTGGGACTCACAGTCTCACTTGTCTGACCGCAGTCCAGGGGTAGTCAAACCGCCGCCACCAGCGTCAGTAAGTGTCACCGATCGGACCAATCAGACAATCGGATCGCCAGTCACATCGCTTGACCGCTCACCGAATGTGTTGAAACCAGCATGGTACACGACAAAAAAAAGCTAACTCTAGGATAGCAGAAATATTCCAATCTTGAATCATGAAGATCAATGACAAAGTTTTGACATTTATCTAAAACAAAAAAAATGTTACACCAAAACCGAGCAAATGAGAGAAATCTCAATTTGCTCTTGCTCATGAGTCCTTGATAATCTTAGATGATTTTTCACATGTCATAATAAGTTAGATCACAACACAAACTCAAGTCAAAATGCTCTCAAGATCAAAACCACCAAAACACATCTCTCTTGAGCAAAACTGGATAATCATAAAGACTTTCTATAGAAATTACCTACATAGATGGGATATGATCTTCCAACTCTAAAGGACACACGAAAGCTTCCAACGAAGGAAACCCTAACTTCTCTATCTTTGTTCTCAACACACACAATAGCTTATATAGTGGAGACTTCTTACGTCCTACCAAACCCTACCAACTAGCCCACACTTAGTGGATACAACCACTTATAAATAGGAAAACCTGGTAGCCCACACACAAATGAGTTTTACATTCACATACACTTGCACATTTTTCAAAGCGTAACTTTCACATAGCTCCAATAGCCTGATAATATGCTTCATCCTCTAATACGTGACCTAAACTACTTAGATCACCACCGTAGTTTCACAAACCGCCTCACCACCCGGTATTAAATAGTTTTCTTATTACCACCCACCGAGCTTCATAGTGCTTCTCCTCGAAGCAACCAACACAACGAAGTCCGTGATGCCCAATGACTTGCCTATTGTATGTCTACTTTGAGTATCGTCACCACTTGAAATGTCCAAGTTCAATGACACACCAAATGCATGCACTTACCTCACCACAATCTTTGTTTTTCTCCCATACTTCTCCGCTTGAGATGATACTCCACCTAGACTTACATACCCCTCTGTGGCCTTAGGACACCATCCCTAGCCTTGATCTTGCCATTGACCGCAACAATCACCAAGCACCATGTACATCAAAGAACAAGCAATCACTCTAAACACAAGTGATATGCACTTGACTCTCATCACCACAATCAATGCAAACACGCACCACTTGACACCCACTTCAAGATTCCCACAATGTATGGACTCCAAGATGATTAACACTTGCATGGACTCCTCCATGGCTAACACAACCGAAAAATAACTCAACTCACTCAATTCAGCATAGGTCAATATGACCGCCAACCAATTGCCGGTCAGATTGCCCGAGTCAACGTTGGTCAAACCCCGGTAACAAGGACTGGCTGAACACGACAACTATGTCGATCAGATATCTTAAGAGCATCAGAAAAATATCATCTCTAAAATTTTAGTTAGTCTTTATCTTGTTTTTGCTGAGAACTCCAATTTGAGTGAAACCTAGTGTAAAGATATTCTTAAATACATCTACATAAGTGTTTGGTATCCATTCTCCAAAAGTGGGTATTTTTTCGAAAGAGAAATGAAAGAAATGAAGTAGTAAATATAAAGTAATGTCGGTAGCACAAGGTTTCACTCAACGTCAGAATTGAATATGAAGAAACCTACTCCCACCATGAGTGGAATTACCTTTAGATATTTGATCTCAATGGCAGTAAACTTGAATCTAGAAACGAAATTGATGGATGTGGTAACTGCATACCTTTATGAAAACTTGGATTCAGAGATTTATATGAAGGTACCTGAAAGTATCGCGTCCCGAACCAAGATAGAGCAAATAGAAATCTGTACAGTGTGAAGCTCAGGAAATCACTGTACGGACTGAAGCAATCAGGCAGGATGTGGTAAATCGCTTAAACGACTTTCTATGCAAGAAAGGCTACACGAACAATGAAGATTGTCCCTGTGTATTTATACGAAGATCCCAGAATGGATTTTGTATAATCTTAGTGTATGTAGATGATCTGAATATCATCGGGACAATGGAAGACATAAAAGAAGCAAGTTCTTATCTGGAGTCGGAATTTTAAATGAAAGATTTGGGTAAAACTAAATCCGCTTAGGTCAGAGCTTGAGCATGTCCCTGTAGGAATATTAGTACATCAGTCGGCCTACGCCTAGAAGGTGTTAGAAATATTTGGCTTTCAGAAGGCATACCTATCGAAAGTATCGATGATTGGGAGGTCTTTACAGCAAGAAAAAGATCCATACCGACCTAGGGAAGAGGGGGATGAAGTCCTGGGACCGGAATTCCCATACTTAAGTGCAGTAGAAGCACTTATGTATTTACCAAACTACACCAGACCGGACATCGCATTTGTCGTAAATCTGTTAGCAAGGTATAGTGCAGAACTTACCAAAAGGCATTGGCAGGGGATAAAGGACATCTTCCGATACCTCCAAGGAAGTAAGGATCTTGGATTGTTCTACAGAAAGAATCAAGATTTAAACTTTATTGGCTATGCAGATGCTGGGTACCTGTCGGACCCGCATACCGTAAGGTCATAAACAAGCTATATATTATTGTGTGGTGAAACTGCAATTTCCTGAAAATTGTCAAAGCAAAGTATTGTAACGACTTCGACGAACCACTCAGAAATGATAGCAATGTATGAAGCCGCACGAGAATGTGCTTGGCTCCGACGAATGATTCACCACATCTAGTAGTCATGTGGGATGAATATTGTGCAAGTTCTCACAATTATCTACGAAGATAATGCAGATTGCGTTGCACAAGTGCAGACGGGCTATGTAAAGAGTCATCTCACAAAGCATATCAACCCCAATTCTTCTATGCTCATGAATTGCAAAAGATGGACGAGATTAAGGTACTGCATACTAAATCATGTGAGAATCTGACAGATTTATTCACTAAGTCACTCCCTGCATCTAGCTTTGAAAGATGCGTACAAGGAATTGGAATAATGAGACTGAGAGAAGTGCCGAATTCAGAGGGAGAATTTTCTCAAGCCCATTATTAAACCTTGATCATGAAGATCGAGTACTCAAATAATAAGTCCCGAAGATTGAATAAAATTGGTTGGATTATACTCTTTTTACCTTGACGAGTTTTCCTGAAGTTTCTCGACTAAGGTTTTTAATGAGGCAATTCGTGCAACATAGCATAACATGTATCATATATTCTTTCTTCAAATTTTTTCCACTAGATTTTTATGGAGTTTTGACGAGGCATGAACGTGTTAGATGAGTGCCCAAGGGGGAGTGCTAGGAAACCTGGACCTGTGCTGGAAGCCTTGGCACATGGTGAGCACCTCACTAGTAGACTATAAGTAGAGAGCCGTATCGACAATTTTATATATGCAATGAGAAAGAAATCAATAAAGAAAGGCCAGAAGTTCTCTCTACCTCTCTGTGTTTCAATCTACTATTTTTGTCTTCTGTGATTAATCTTATTTGTATTAAGCAGAGGAATTAATCGGACTAGTCACTAGCGACGGTTCCTCGATAAGATGGAACCCTTCCGCGCCCGTGTGCTCATGACACACCTGCCGCGCTCGTGGTGGGCGGGACCACACCGGTCCTACCACTTCCTGTGGCCGGTCACGAAGATCCGTGCTGTACTGTGGTCTCCAAAATTCCACGCTTACATAGCGCAGAATGTGGCACATATCGACGTCTCCTTCTGCGGTCGGGAAGGAGACAAAATCTGCAATTGCAAAAACACTAGGACTAAATTTCAAATTTCGTGCCACAATGGAGCCAGATGTATAAAAATTCGGTGCCAGATATATAAAAAAATTGACCCGTCGCACAGTACAAGGGAAATGTACCAGAGGTGTCTACGATGAAACTTCCGTTGCATCGATCCTCGACATCTTTTTTCCCTTCTATATAGCAATGGAAAATGCTCCTTGAAAAGATCTCTGCACGCATGCTATGCTTGCTAGCTACTCGGAAGCGAACTCAAACAGCATGCAAATTTACTAAATATTGGGTTTCATACACCAATTTGCTCACCTTCTGCTACTTACCAGTGAAGTCCATCCAGCCATGGCTACCCCAACGCCCTTCAATAGGTAGCTTCTTATGCAATCCTCATGGACGACGCCATCTATTATAGCATATGCTATAACAGTGGTTACAGGTACCCTTCTCCATAAAGGATATAGACTAGCTAAAGGTCTAGTAAGTGAGAATAAGTGGATCTCCTTTTTTCATGCCCCTTTAAGGGTTTATATACATGAGTCATACATGATGTAATTTCCTATTATACTCCTTAATAATTACAATTGGTAAGGATACATTGATATATTCCTTCATACATATTTCTTTATACTATTGTGCTTGTTGCAATGCATAGTAGCTAAACCTAATGGCCATGGGTTGGGCACCCCTATAACAGAACCAAATACAGATAAGCCGATTCAAAAAGGTTATCCCAATAAGCCATTTCGAAACGGCGATGGAAAAATCATCTCGTTTGTTTATTCGAGAAAAGCTATAAACTATAAGTCGAAAAGAACGGTGACCACTATGATGGAGACTAGACAGTAAGGGTGTAAATTGAGTGGATAATTTCTGTCCGACCGATTGACCGAAGATTCGCGAAGCAAATGCGGAAAGGGTAAATGGGTATCCGGCACTATCCGTATCTGACTCTAAGAAAAATAAATATGAAATAGGATACGAGATGAGTGATATCCGTCTGTATATATCCGTATATCAAGTGATACGAAAAAAGTCTATTGTGACTTTATTTAGAAACAAGATAACATATAGATGAATTGTCATATCTAAACTAGCGGGGAATACCGAATGCTCTTCTTTCAACATCTCGACGATTAATCTATCCGTGCTCACTCTGATTTCACCCTCCTGTTTAATGTCCTATGTATGGTGCAAAAGAAGCAGATAATTTCCGTTCGCCTGACTGCCTGATGGCTTATGAAGTAAATACATAATAAAAAAATAGGTATCCAATATTATTCATATCTGATTTCAATTTTTTTTAAAAAAATACAGAATAAAATACAGGAGAAAGGATCTCCGTCTGCATCCTCTTCCATTGCACCCTAGTGGGCTAGTGGATGTGCATTAAGACATCTCCGCACTGTTCGATCCGCAGCAAACAGCCCGTATCAATAAGCTACAGGGAAGCTGCAAATTACTGCAGCAACAGCGCGCCTCTGCAGTCGGATCCGGCTCCTTCCAGGAATAATGTTTTGGTGGCCCTCTTGCGAAATTTGTCTTAACCATATTTCGAATAAGCAACGGAAGGGTAGCATATATCTAAACAGGCAGCAGTGGCATATATCCAGTTTTCCCTTTTTTTTTTTCCCAATATGTTCCAGAGGGCTGGTTATACGTACAAGAATATCGATATTACAAGAATATCGATATTGCACGGTGCTTTCCGATTCCGAGAATCTTACAAAAAGTAGAAGATATTTTCAAGCATATGACCCCGCTTGAGTTTCTGACTTTACTTTTTACTATTTCTAAATTTTATTTTTTTTAGTTTTTTAGTATTTTTACCAGTTTTTTTATTTTTTTACATTATTCATGATAGGCTAACCTGTTTTTTTTTCATTTTTAAATTTTTTAAAATTTAATTACACCAAATAAACCAACATCAGCTTACAATACAATTTTAACCAGTTACAATATAATTTCAGCCATAAACCAATTTATTTCAATCCAACCGAGCGACACCTAAATTCTGCAGCCTAGAATTATGTTAAATAACCTCAACTAACTAAAAATTTTCAATACTTGATCAGATAACGGGCTTTTCCCCAAACAAAATGAACCGTCTTACAGTCAAGATACAGCAAAACTACTATATTCTTTAAAAGATATGAGATACATAATTGGAGGATGGTACCAGAGGATTTTGAGAACTTTCAAAGGTATCATCATTCACCCGTCTTGATTTAAAAACTACAGCCTATAGTTGGCCTCATTGAGCCCATCTCTGCACCCTTTTCCCCCTTGTGAGCGGAGCACATCTTTGCAATTTCTGTCAACGAGGTATTCCTCAGCTAGAACAAACAATTTTTCTGGTGAATTCAAGAGCATGAGACGTCAACTGTTTGACGATCCCAGTTTCAGCTGATACCTTCAAGATCTCTTCTTCTTTGACTCAGATCTACCACCATCTGTTCCTTTCCTTTTCGATTTGCCCATTTCCTTGCGCTTCTCTTTCTTGTCGGCCTTTGTCTTGTTGGACTTTACACTGATAACACCGCTTGCAGACACCTTCCCATTCTGCAGGGCCTTCTCAATATCGTTGTCGATTGCATACTTTTGCAGAAACTTCGGGTCCACAGTAGCTTCATCTACAGCTCTTTTTTGTTCCTATATTTGGCCCACAGTCAAGATTAATAAAGATAGCAAACAACCATTAGGTGTGATTTATTATCCGCATCATTACAGGGACTAAATAATTTTACCATTTCTTGTATGAGATGTACAATCTGCTTTAATCTTTCACGTGTATGAAAAATAGCATATGAATTCTTGAAATTTTCTTACACCCTCATTACCAAATTAGTGGTGGGCTCAGGATTTAAAGTATGTGATGTACTGATCTATCTCTGAAATCTCACCTTCACTTCCTCAGCTCCTTCATCAAGATCTTCATCCAATGATTTGCTAAGAGGGGCCATATCAATCTGGATACAACAGAATATAGCACGTACAGGTCAAAGCATGAAGTCGATAGGAACTATTCCAAATTTATGGCCATGCACAATTGAATTACTTGCATGGCAAACAATATAACATGATGCCAAATCTGAACTGGAACTATTTCATGCAAACATAAAATTGACAAAAATAAACCAAAAAAATTTGCTTACTTCCTTCAGTCGTGGTAAGGTTGCTTCAATTTCTTTTCCTGCAATGTTATGAAGGTAACCATATAACTTCTTCATTGTCTTGATGAAGTTGGATAGTACTTGTTCCCTTTCTATCCCAAGTTCTTCCTGTAAACAGAGGAAGCAATGAACCATCTTGACAATAATATCAAGTATTTTGTGCTTGCTTGGGATCAACTTGAGCTAACCTTTGAAGCACTTATGTCTTTGTCCTGCAGACCCATACAGAACAAAACAGCTGCTTGGGCACCATGTAGTGTAACAGGAAGCTTCTCTGAAAAGTACTGGTGTGCAAGAATAGGGACAAGATCCAGAATCTACAACACCAAAACACTGGAATTAGGAAAAGTACTTTCCACATATAGGTTTATAGGAGAGTTTTTATTTGACACATAGGAAAATGGCAGCCCATGAACTCTTAAGGTTGTTTGAAAATATGCCTTTCACAAGGTGGAGTAAATTTCGCAAGAGGCAAAGAAGAAAACCTTCTCAGATCAAACCACCAAAGCTGAAAATTTTGTACAACTAAATAGCAACAGTTGTAAAAATAATAGTAATAATAAGGTACATAAGGAAGCCATGATTTGCAGTGCAGGTATAAAAGGTACCGCAGTAGAGATTCTACAGCACTTCAAAAGAAAACATATTGGGACAAGTGCACTGAAACTAGAGATCCTTCACATTGTTTCATTGAATTTCTTACCAGATGATAATCGACCAAATTGTTGGAATATGCTTCTAGCCGCTTCATGTCATGTGGGGATAACATGTCTCCCAATAACTTGGAGGTAATATTGGTACCATATTCTGAGGGTTCATGGTCTGAAAATCTATCTTGGAAGCCAAAACACTAGAAATGACAAACAAATAATTAGGACATGTACAAATTTGTTTTGCCAGCGAAACTATCTAAAAGTCAAACATACCTCATTGCAAGCTTAAAGTTGAGATGCGGAAAGATGTTCCCAATAGCCGCCTGAATCTTCGTCTGAAATCTGAACATATTATTTTGAAATTCAGCTAGTGCACCAAAAGTATGTTTCTTAAGCAAAAGCATGTTGCAGCGTAAATGCAACCAAATACTGTCTTGTGTGACTATCAGCTATGAAGGCAAAAACCAACCAGTGCACTTTCTATTGGATTTGATGTATACAGTGACAAAATCAAGCAGCTTCAGTTCAAAATGCATTAGAAGATGAAACAAAACACTAGACGATTTCGCACCTTGATAAAACGGATCCAAAAATCCACATTTGCTTGACTCATTAACTTTGATGTCATCACTATTTAAGGGCCTCAAAACCATACAGGTATGCTCACCAGTCACGGCACTCTAAAAACAGAAATAGCAAATTTGTGAATGTGATAAAAGAACAGCACAAGGTGAAGAACAAAGAACCATCAGTTCATGAAATGGCAGATCAGATTAGATCATTACTGGAATCTGGCCCACATAGAATGGATAGAAGTTGTGCTTCCGCCAAAAACGGAAAAGCTCTTGTGTCAGTCCAAAAGATACGCCAAGGTAATGGAGCTTTTCTGGACGACGTTCACGAAGATGAACAAGGAGTGGCGGAAGATTTGCCCTAGGTTTTACGCCTCTTCTAGCAGAGAAGCCTGCAAGAACATATACAAAATTGAAAGGTACAGAGTTCAGAAGCCCTGCAAGATATGGTCGGCTTTAATGTATTAATTTAATTAAATCTTGATTATGATAAGCAAACGGGGTGTTACATCAAAATGCACAAAGTACAGTGACGTTATAGTTCTTATGTAATTAAACTGATGGGTGTGCAAATTACTAACCATAAAATCCACCAAGCAACATATGACCAATTCAATGAGTGCAATGTTTGCTTCATAATTGATGATCTAAGTGGACATGATACATCAGTATGAAAAGATATGGATAGATTCGGATGTAGCAAAAATAAAACCATGATACTATTGACAGCAATACCACTTGGTATCTTGTATACCATAGGGAGGGTTCAAGTATGGAACGAGTTTTGTCTGTAGGCTGTAGCTATGTACTATCCAACATTTTAGTTGAAAGACAAATATGCAAATATATAAAACTATTACTTGCACAAATTTGCCTCAGGTTTAATTTTCTTCAAAGTTTGCAGTATTAAATCTAAACTAGCCAATAAAAATAACAAGTATGGAACCATACAACTATATTTCTTCCCAGATTTATAATACTTTAACTATTTCAAGTTGTCACGCTATAAGATATCCAAAAAAAATGAATAGAATAAATACAGTTGTTCAATGAACCTTTTCTGCAGCTTCAGTAATCTTAACTTCAGGCTCTTTAATTTCCTCATCTTCAGCAAATAGTGTCATTTGCCCATCATAATACCTTTAAAAACAAACAAATTTAATGTATTTGTCACTAAAATAGTAGTAGATTGAAATAAATAAATCTGTCAGAGGTTGAGCACTAGTGTTATGGTGTACAAGCGCCACCATGGAGAACATTCACATGAACTAATTACTAACTAGGGAGGGTTACAAGTAAGATTATAGTCATTATACAAGTCGCTCCCTCCATGGTTGTTACGGCGACCACGGCGAGCACGGCGAGTGATAGTCGCCTGGACGCCTAGGCGACGTCCAGGCGACGCCAGGCGGGCGCCGTATCGTCTCATACGGTCATAACTCATACCCTCATACGGTCTCATATCCTCGGTCCCTCCGCCTCCTCATATGCCGCCCCGACCTCTCCGCCCCTGCCTCTCTGCCGGGAGCTCTCCGCCTCTGTCCCCCCGCCCGACTCTCCGTCTCCCGTCGCCGCCTCCCGCCCGCCTCCTCTCCCGCCGCCGCCTCCGCCCGCCTCCTCTCCCCGCCGCCGCCTCCGCGCCGCCTCTCCCCGCCGCCTCCGCCCGCTCCTCTCCCCGCCGCCTCCGCGGCTCCTCTCCCCGCCGCCCGGCCCCCCACGCGATCTCCGAACCCTAGCCGGCGTCAGCAGGGGATCGCGAGGCGAGCAGCCATGGCGCCCTCCTCCGGCCGCCAGGACACCTAGGCGACGCCTAGGCGTCCGTGACAACCAATGCTCCCTCTCACCATACCCTCATTAATCATCAAATATTAAGTTTAGTAGAAAACATAAGAGCATCAACTGATATTGCAATTCAGACTATAGAGCACCCACAACCCCTAGACGGTGCAAAGAGGAGTATCATATAACCTTGTTAGAAGGTCTACGGCAGCTGAACCATATCCAAGCTGCATTAAAAAGTGAGAATAATTAGAACATGGAGAGTGATATTAACATATGCAGAGTTTAGTTCAATAAAGGCAAAAACCTTACCCTCAGGGCACTTGGATGAACGGCGATTCGCACTATCCGAGCTCCCGAGAGACTTGGAAATACATTGTCTTGGAACTGTTCACAAAATTTCCATGGTATTTGATCACCAGAAGGCGCATGACCCTCACTTAGGCTTTTCATAGCTGATTTTCGAGATATTTGTCCTTCCAGACAGACCTGAAAATCACAAAAAAGTCTATTTACTAGCAAGTTCCGTCATCTCAAAATATTGTTAATGAGTGTATCTAGTAGGAACTACCCTAAAAATAGGATGAGAACTCTAATACCAATTGCTAGATTAACTTTGAATGGTGTAGATCAAAGTAGATTGTCTATATCAATTGAAGGTGGAAGGCTAGAATAATCTAATGTTCTAAACAAAACTTAAATAGTGAAATTTATCAGCAGGACAAAACTAATTCCAAGTATAAAAGGAAAGCTCCAACTTCCCGCAGAGCCACAAAAACCAACGGTAGTAACAGAATATAGGATGGAGATAAAGCTGTGAAGTAATGCAGTATAATATTAGAAGAAAAATGAAATGAAATGAATTTGAAATTAAGAGAAAGTATAGAAATTAGTCCAATCAGTCATATAAACCAAATGGTTCAAAAAATCTGAGCCAGATTTGTCCAATTTCTATTATAGTGGTGTGCTGTGGGCCTGTGGCATATAGTGGCTGTGTTGAACAACTAACTGTAATATGTACAAATCATCATAACGTTCATTGCACCCTGTAGCTTGAGTACAGTACACTGAGGTAGCAGAACAATGAAAAACTCACTAAAGGGTTTTTGGTTTCTAGGAAGCAGCAAGCTTTGTCTATGTGCAGTATGAACAGGCAGTGGCTTCACACTTCAACAATAGCTAAATAACAAATTTTCAGTTTGCTCAACTACAAAAATAAAATTGGATATTTTGTTTGAATATACATGGTGATCCCCAATACAAATTAATTCAAACAAAAGTCAATTAGGTTAATGCCTTAATGATGTAGAATAACAAACTAAGAAGTATCTCTATGTTATTGGTGCCTGACATTAGGATGTATCCTCATGCAATGATGTATGGATGGTTCATGTAGTTCAGTTACTATCATACTATGCAACCAAAGAACCAGCCAATGGCCAGCATCAGGAGAAAATTTCAAAATAAATCCTCCAAAAGATAATCAGGAATGAGTTTCAGAACCTGGATTACACACAGAATATCCGGGAGCTGATTTTTTGACTCATCAACAGGGCCTAACAAATAAGGAACACAAGTTAGTACATTCCAATAATGTTATCATATTGAACAGGTGTGGTTGCTGCAGAACAATTGGTCCATACCAAGCAATACAAACAGGTGATGTGCTGGTGCATCAGCCATTAATTGCAAGTCATTGGGTGAATTTTTGTAGTGGGAAGCAACATAAAGTGCCATCATCCGCTGAAATATCAAGGGTACAAGATAGTATCCATTTAGGGACAAGTAATGCATTCATATTTCATTTATAAATCTAAGCCAAATATATAGATTTATAAGAACAGAACATCATTAATTCGTACCTGTAAAAATATCTCACTCTCCTTGTGATATGAGAAAAGTGTGTCCCGATTGACATAATACAGGTCACATTCTTTTGGGTGAGGTAGCCTAAAGGAAACCGGTTTGTTAAACATGCCAGAAACTACGAACAATAGTACAATACAAAAGGGAACTGGATGATACTCACCTACTGATATTTGGAATGGAGTTTGCAAGATCCAAACAAAGTAACTCATTAAGCCAGGTCTCAACAGGATCACTAGAGGCATATCTAATGGATTCATTCAATTCAATTTTCTTAAACAGCCTACCTACATGCCAAAATAAAGCACAGGAGAAGTGTAAAACATCAAAATAATCAGAAGGTTCTTTCAGAGGTAGTGCGTTAAAAATAACATAGACAGCTCTTTTTTTAGATGAAACTAAGACGACTCTTACTGGAATTGGATCTATCACTCGGAACAGATGGCTGGCTCTGGGATTCTAACTGCTGGAGGAGCTTCAAGGACAAGGATCGACCTGTTCCTTCATACCTTCAACAGGAAAATATCCAGAATGATCACCCTTGTGAATTTGTGGTGCTACAGCATTAGTAACTGAAAGCAAACATACCCATTGACAGTGGAAGATAGGAAAACAAGGTATGGACCGAGCAAGGATTTAACAATTGGCAATGGAATGGCAGCAGCTTCATCAATGACAAGGAGTTCAACTTGAGAAAGCTTTCCATGATCATGTGGTTTCAAATACTGCAAACATAAGAAACTTTTGAACAAGGTTCATTGATACTAAGCAAAGTGATGTTCAATGTTAGTAGCAAAATATGTCTGGCAAACAAGGAGGAGCAAATAAAATTTTCTTGGGTATGAACATAAATTCAATTTACCATTGCACATCAAAAATAATTTATAGAATGACCTAAGCACATCAAAAATAATTTATAGAATGACCTAACGAGAAAAAATTGATCATAAAAAGAATGGTGTATGTTTTCATGAACTACAGACAAGACAACTCACATGAAAGAGGCCACAGACCACCCAACCATTCTACCCAGAAAAACATAAGCTTTGCCATGGTGGGATCTTTACATAAAATCTCGTATGCGTAGACATTTTATAAGCAACAGTAGTAATAATGAGGATACACAGTTTTTCAATCCTCAGCACCTAATGGATTAATGAGTGACAAACTAGTAAAGCAGATAGCACAACAATACCATGTATCAACCAGACATCAGATAAGCAAAGAGTAACTATGGTTGTCAATGATAGATATGTGACTTGATGTATTGATATTGGAGGTAGGGTACATATATAGGCAAGGAGGATCTAGGGTTGGTTTACAGAAGAAATGACCACCGTCTGATCTCCTTGCCTAAACAATCTATGATTAACCCTAACCCTAACAGGCCAAAGGCCCAATAGTCTATGTAGCCTATGTGGCTATCTAACATCCCCCGCAATGGAGTTGTCGGACGACGCTCGATCGGATCCGAACTCTGAAAGACCGTGGAAGACAGGCCCTTGGTGAAGATGTCGGCATATTGGGACGACGTCAAGCACGTGTAGGACTCGGACAAGACTAATGGCAACACGCTCCCGAACAAAGTGGAGGTCGATCTCAATGTGTTTGGTGCGTTGATGTCAATCGGGTTAGAGGACATGTAGACGGTCTTGATGTTGTCGCAATACACCAAGGTGGCCTTGCTTAGCGGGAGTGGAGCTCACATAGAAGTTGCCGAGCCGTGAAGCCTCGGCCACGGATTAGCTACGCCATGCATACTCGGCCTTGCTACCGGATCCGGAGACGGTGTTCGCGCTTGAGGACCAGAGACGAGGCTATCCCCGAGGAACACAGATAGCCCGGTGGACTTGCGGGTGTCGGACAACCCGGCCCGGTCGGCGTCGAGTAGACAACCGATCGTGTTAATGAGGGACGAAGGAGTAGCCCAAGATGAAGAGTGCCACGAATATACCGCAGGATGCGCTTGAGGAGTGTGGGCGAGGCTCTCGAGGGTCGTGCATGTGGAGATGCACTGCTGGACTGCCAGAGGAGATGTCCGGACGGTGAAAGCGAGGTCTTGTAGGGCACCTACCAAACTCCGGAAATCTGTGGGCGCCACCGACGGGACACCATCCAACAAACCTTGGGACAGAATCCACGGGAGTGGAGCAGGGTTTGCACTCAGACATACCCGCACGATCGAGTATTTCTTGCATGTACTGGCGCTGTGAGAGGAAGAGACCATTAGGCACGAACTCGCATCCCGAGGAAGTGATGGAGATCACCCAAGTCCTTCATCGAGAATTCCCCGCCGCAGGCGGTGATGGTGCTACTGGAGTAGCGAGCTCGACGAAGCGAGAGACGATGTCATCCACATAGAGCGGCGGGTAAATGATGTCGGCACCACGCCTAATACGAAGAGCGATGTGTCGACTTGGCTTCGATGAACCCGAGGGAGATCAAGTAGGTCGAAACGGCTATATCATGCCCGAGGTGCCCGCTGAGACCGAGAGTGAGCGGTTCAGACGGCAGACGTAGTCCGGATGGGTGGAGTCCTCGAACCCGACGGGCTGAGCGCAGTAGACTGTCTCATCGAGTTTGCCGTGAAGGAAAGCATTCTTCACATCCAGCTGACGAACGGGCCAATGACGGGAGAGAGCTAAAGAGAGCACTGTCCGCACGGTGGCCGGTTTGACGACGGGGCTGAAAGTGTCGGCAAAGTCAACACCCGGGCGTTGTGTGAAACCACGGAGAACCCAGCGAGCTTTGTAGCGCTCGAGTGAACCATCAGCCTGAAACTTGTGTTTGAAGATCCATTTGCCGGCCACCACATTCGCGAGGGCGCGAACAAGGTCCCAAGTGTTGTTGTGAAGAAGAGCGCGTGTTCATCCAAAGATGGCGGCCACCGGCCGGGTCTGCAAGAGCAAGCGGTATGTATGTCTTGAACGGGGACAATGGCGCAACAGGAACACAAGAGCACCGGAAACCATGTTTCGCCTAGTGGTCATGGAGTGGTGATTGACCACGGGAGATGGCAACAATACTTTGGGATAGGCGCAGGCGACTTGTGGCGGGAGCCAGACCGGAGGAGGCGGTGACGCCACCGACACACTGGGTGATGGTGGGAGCCCGGCGGCGTGGAGCAATGCGCACGTGGTCGTCGGGAGACGCCGGAGGGCCGCACGTGGTCAGTGCGGAGACGCCGAGGGCCGCACGTGGTCAGCGGGAGACGCCGGAAAGGCGCAGGAGCAGCGGAGAAGTAACGGAGGACATTGGCGCGTGTGGCAATGTGGGCGACGGCCATGGTGTCCGCAGCAGTCGAGGAATCCAGAAGATGATCCCGCAGTAACAAGATCGAGTCGGGCCTAAGGGCACCGGGCAGATTAGTGAAAATTTCCAAAACTCAAAGTCCGGTGGGTGTGACGGTCGCTTCGGCAAAAGGGAAGGAAGACTCGTCAAAGATCACATGACGAGATATGATGATCTTGTTAGAGTTGGTGTCTAGACAGCGGTATCCTTTGTGATTAGCAGAGTAGCCAAGGAAAACACACGAACTGGAACGGGGAGCGAGTTTGTGGACAGCTGTGGCGGACAGGTTGGGGTAACATCGACAACCAAAGACGCGAAGATGATCATACGCAGGGGGAGAGCCAAGTAAGGCTTCATGAGGCGTATAGGAGTGCAGTGTTTTGGTTGGTAAGATGTTGAGGAGAATGGTGGCGGTGTGCAGTGCCTCGACCCAAAAGCGGGGTGGAAGACAGGCTTGGAATAGGAGGGACCGAACAATGTTGTTGAGGGAGCGGATGGTTCGCTCAGCCTTCCCATTCTGAGCAGATGTGTAAGGACACGACATTCGAAGATGAGTGCCGTGGGTGAGAAAGAAAGTGCGGGTGCTGGAGTTGTCGAACTCGCGCCCGTTGTCACATTGAACAGACTTAATTGTATGTCCAAACTGAGTGGAAACAAACTTGAAGAAGTTAGACAGAGTTGCAAAAGTGTCAGACTTGAGGCGTAAAGGGAACGTCCATATGTAGTGCGAGCAATCATCGAGAATGACCAAGTAGTATCGAAACCCCGATATGCTAGGAACTGGCGATGTCCATAAATCACGGTGTATGAGGTCAAAACATGCGGGCACGAGATGTGGACATAGAAAAGGAAGACGAACATGACGCCCGAAATGACAAGCATGACATATGGATGTACGGGTTTTATGACAAGCCATAAGTTTAGACAGAGTTTCAAATCCAGGGTGACCGAGACGACGATGCCATAGAGTGGACGCGGCGGTGGTGGTGAGGAGTGCAGCAGAAGGTATGGCGCGTTGGATGGGCGAAGGGTACAACGGGCCGAGCTATTGCACTGGTGATCACTCTCCGGACGGCAGATCCTTCACGGAACAACCAGTGGGGTCAAATTCGATAGAGCAATTGTTGTCGGTAGTGAACTGACGAACGGAAATAAGGTTCTTAATGAGACCAGGGGAAACAAGAACATTATTAAGACATAAAGAGCCGGGAAGGTAAGTTGTGCCAATGGAGGTGATGGAAGAAAAGATCCGCATCGACAACAATGGAAGGTGGAAGAGGATACCGCGGGAAGAGGTGTGGGAGAGGTACCGGCTTGAGGTCATGTGTGAGGGCGCGGTGTCAAGATCCATCATGTTGCTTGAGGCGGAGCGAGCGACATGGTGTTGAATGAGAAGCCAACGCGAGAATCCTGTGAAGGCATGCCAACCATGGGATGGTAGTAGCCGGGAGGAGTGGTCCACTGCCCCTGGGCGCCGGCCACAAGGGCTTGCGGCTGAGGTGCAAGGGCGTGCGGCTGAGGTGCAGGAGCCGGCAGGGTCCACTGCCCCTGGGCGCCGGCCACAAGGGCTTGTGGGTGAGGTGTAGGAGCCGGCAGAGGATGACGAGCAGCAGGCAGAGGAGCGAGAGGAGGGTGATTCCCCGGCCACATGCTGATGGAACCGGACCAAGGCTTGTAGAAGCTGGGCCATGAAGCTTGTGCGGGCGCGCCGTAGTGCCGCCCTTTGCCCCTGCCACCGCGCGAGCCGCGCCTGTCGCCCTTGCCGAAGGTCCTGGAGTTGCCGGTGTGGAGCTGCTGTGGTGGGACGGGCTTGCTGGAATGTTGAAGAGTAGAACCAGCAATGCCGCCAGCACCAGAAGCAAGAAAGGCGGTGGGTGAGGGGGTAGAGCGATGGGTCAGGTTGAGTTCTTCAAGCAGGAGGTCGTTGCGGGCTTCCAAGAAGGAGGGGAATGGGCGCCCACGCTGGAGGTGCATGCCGATGGAGGCGAAGCGCTCGTTGAGGCCGCGGATGATGTTGAGGACGAGCGCGCGGTCGGATGCCCGCCCAAGTCACCCGAGCATCGGCCATGGACTTGAATTTGTGGCGAGGTCATGATGGAGAGATCGCCTGGCGAAGTTGCGGAAGGCGCTGCGAGGTAGAGCGCACGCTGCTCGCGGTTGCCGAGAAACTGGTGTTCCAGGGCGAGCCAGACGGAGCGGGCAGTGGCGGGATCCTCCCGGACGATTTCCTCGAGGTCGGAGAGGCGGTCTGAGAAGCCATGTCGTGACGACGCAGCCCATGCGCCCCGCGGGGTAGGTGTGGTCGGCGCAAGAAGAACATGGCGTTGGAGAGAACTTCCAAGGACCGTAGCATCCGTGGCGCCAGAGTATAGTTGTTGGACTCCATGTCGAGAACGGCGGGGGCGAGGCGCAGATGTTCGGACACCGGCAACTGGGCGTGGAGGTTGGTGATGGCGGCGGCCTCGTGAGCCAAGAGGCGTCGCGGAGTGGTCGATGTGGACCGCCGCCGCCAGATGCGCGCGGTTCGCCGAGTCGCCGGCCAAGAAGGCGGTGTTGTCCTCGTCTTGGATGGCGGCCTACCGCTTCTCATTCACGCGCGGCCGGGCGAGGGCGTTACGGCGCGCGGGCGGCGTCAAGGCTCTGAGCGCGGCGGCCTCCCCGCCACGGACCGGGCTACTGAGAGGCGGCGTGACGGACGGCAAGATGTTGGCGGCGCTCCTCTGTTGCTCGAGAAGCTCGCCACGGCACCGCAGAGGCGCGGCAAGAAAGAAAGAGGCAGTGGAGGAGCGATCCGGCATGGTAGGAGGTGGCGGCGGTAGGGAAGGAGAGAGGTGGCGGCGGTAGGGAGGAGCTGCGATGGAGGCGCTGGCTCGGAGGTGTGTGGTGCGCAGCCAGAGGCGCAGTGAGAGGCTAGGAAGAGAAGTCCCGAGCGTCGATACCATGATAGATATGTGACTTGATGTATTGATATTGGAGGTAGGGTACATATATAGGCAAGGAGGATCTAGGGTTGGTTTACAGAAGAAATGACCACCGTCTGATCTCCTTGCCTAAACAATCTATGATTAACCCTAACCCTAACAGGCCAAAGGCCCAATAGTCTATGTAGCCTATGTGGCTATCTAACAGTCAAGAATAGCAGAATCTTGAGAAGGAATCAAATTAATAGCTGCAGTTTTGTAGGGCAAAAGTTCATCTTAAATCCACCAAAAAATACTTAAGACCTCCCTAACAGGATGCAACTTTTAAAGCTTTTCAGGAAGCTAAATGACCCTTTGTGCATAGAAGCTGAAGCCTTCACCAACTTCTAAGAAATGAGCTTCTAGAAGAAGTTAAACACCCCAAAAGGACCTTTGAACGGAAGTGGTAGGCTGGTAGCAATCAAGTATTCACCTGTATTGTTTGACGATGTTGCTTATAGACATTTATTTGAATTGTTGCTTTCTTGAGTTCTGGATCTGTGCTCTTCACCACGTCATAATGCAAATGCTCCTGAAAGGGAGAAATAAAGTATTCATATCTTAACGAAATAACATATGCTTAAACTTCAACACCAAAACAAGATAATAGACAGACACCTTGTACTCAAATGCATTTATTCCCTTGCACACAAAATCAAACAGTGTCTTTAGGTTCTCCGGACTTGGAGCTGTGACAAAAATATTTGAATACCTAAAAAGCCAAAAGATTAGCATTAATGAAAGTAGCACATTTTTACTGAAGAATTAACTTTTATTGAGTTGAGCATTACCCAGCTGCGATGGCTCCAGCAATAGCAAGACCAAGGGCAGCTGATTTCCCGCGTCCACGAGCAGCAAGCAAGGCAACCGTGCTCCTCAGGGACTTGTCCAAAATAGAGTCAAGGAAATTGATAACAGCTTTACCCTGTGCAAAACTTTTAAGTTTCAATACATGGCAGAATGGAAGGTATTGTATGAGGTAAATTTGGGCAGGATAAGCGCTAAACTGCACCTGATCCATTGTGAAGCACTTTCCGATTAAAGGACCAACCGGGAAGTCTTCACGGAATTGATCCTTTAGGTCTTTCAACTCTCTCTCCCTTTCTGACAATCCCTCAGAATCCTAAACACAGATCAAAATATGTGTTATAGTGGAATTAGATGACCAGATTGACACAACCAGAATCTCCAAGAGATTCATCACAATTTAGAACATATCAGCAGGAGTATTCATAAGTAGATACACAAATATAAAAAAGGAAGAGAAAACTTCATACCTCATTGTTCGTAACTGGTTGTATAAATTTCATGTGAGAGGATATAGGCAAAATGTTGAGTTCATCATCCATCACAACACATGCTTTGCATGATGCTATGGACAGCAAGAACCTCTCATTGAACCTTGCAGCGGCCTGAGTATGAGACTCTGTTCGAACCTTCGTGGACATCCTGTTGGCACAGGAACAACCCAACTTAGTCAAATTTGACTGAGCAGGATGAGGAGGGGGAGCACAGAAGCTAACCGGCAGTATTGTAACCCAAAACCATCTAAGTTTGTTTGTAAAACAGGATCACGTATGTACTGATAAAAGAGGAGGGAAGCACAATAGAGAACCGAGCTCACCATGACCATTGTGTATAGACTGGTGAGCGAGGAGAGCGAGCGGAGCAGCACGATGATCAAACCACCGCCCTCAACTGTCTCAATGGTCCTCGCCAGAAGGTTCGTGTCAGCGCTCAAGTCCTGCCACACCAACACAGAATTTCAGTGAGGTAAAGTACCATACCAACATCACCACCAAAACACAAAATTGAAGCTTGAGGCGATACCGAAGGATGCACATGCCGAATGTGTTGCCAAGAACCCTCTCGAGTCCCTGTAGAGGCAGTAGGTGATGTCCGACGCCTCCAAGAAGAGGGAGAAGGGGTCGGCCTTCTCGGGGTCCATGAGCCCCCGCTGCATGAGCTTCTTGATCTGCTTGACGCGCTTCTTCTTGTGGCTGCAGTAAAAAGAGAGAAAACATTGGATACAATTAACTAGGAACGATTGGCAATCATCTCCAGTTCTCCAACGCAATTCAGCCGCAAGGCATTGTGGTAATAGGCAAAGGCAAAGATGAGATCGGGTGGTGGCGGTGGCGGTAGTAGTAGTAGCAGCAGCACCTGCTGATCTCGAGCCTGTCGCGGTAGCACCGAGAGACGGAGGCGTGACTTGACGCGGACTTGGCAAGCATGTAGTTGAGGTTGACGATCCGGTCGCGTGACTTGTCGCCGACGATGACGAACATGGAGCGGTGGCGCTGCCGCACGCTGTTCTCGATGAGCGTGCGGATCCGCTCGTCCACCTTCTTCCTCATTTCGCTTCCGCCGCCGCCGCTACCGTTGCTTTTTGGTTGGGCTGCACCGCAGATGGCGGACCCGTAAATTTCGTAATGGGTATTCGGGTTACAAAAATATTGTTCAATAGAAAGCATAAAGGTGCACAATAGCAAAATTAAAGTACAATTGTTCATACTAGAGACAACATCTTAAATAATATAAAGAAATTACAAAATAACTAAAATTAAAATTAACGCTACGATGCTTCATGCCTTGGAAGCGAGATATAATGTAAAATTCTTGCTCAAGAAATGTAACCAAGTAATCATTCAAGTATTGCTCCCAATTCTATTTCTTAGCTTATTCTTCATATAATTCATTGAAAAACACTTTCTCAACACTAGAAGTTGCTACGGAAGAATTAGCACCAATTTGAGAAGCTTGTAAACAATTGCATAATTTTCATACAGCAGACTAATCACATAGATTTTCCATACAGCAGACACATGAACCTGTTCTCTGCTTGTCTGAAAAGCTATTGTTTTCTTCATTGCAAGCTCTTGGACCTTAAACAAAACATATCTCAAGTCATTATGTAGGTGGTGATCTCTTGTCACTACAAGATCCAAGTTTGCCAAAAAGAATCACAAAAAGGTTGTTTAACAAAAGTGTAACTCAATAAACCTATATGAGGTTTCAAAATATTGCTACCAGTCATAGTGCAATAGGACCCTTAACAAAGGGGACATGTATATTGACCAGATTAATCGAACTTGCAAAGCATGTGTGGGGAAAAAATTCTATAAAAGAGGACCTTAAGATCTAACTTTAGAGGCCTCTTTTCAGATTATGCGACCTAGCAAATAGCAGTAATCTTGAAACAACGCAAATAATCCCCATTGCTTCCCCGTGAACTCCTCAAACCTACTCCCCATATCTCCCCAGTCTATAGTCCATATTACATACACTTCTCTCAACAGCTTCTCGAATCCGGACCTCTGTACATGTTTACAAATGCCCAGGGCCATGGTGGTTTCCTTCACTAATTCACTTGGACAACAATGGCATGGTATGTTACGCTAATTCACTGAGCAATACTTACTGAATCAAACCAATTAACCAAAGATGCATAAGACCCAAAGAACATTTCATCTTATTATCAAGTCCCCACTGCCTGACTGCCACATGATAGCGCACAGATAATTAGGGGAAATTACCCTAAACATGAATCATACTACACTAACAGCAAAATACAAAAATTTACGAACAATCGCAGACGGCAGATCCAGACAATCGAAACTCGAAAGCTGATCAACATATAAACAACCTCTGATTTGGCACACAAATCTTCCGATCCGCGCAAAAAAAATAGCACAGGAGGATTTAGGGCGGATATGGTTACCGCGGCCTTCAAGTCGACGGCTCGACAGCTGAGATTCCCTAGGTACAACTCCGGCCGTCCGGCGGCCGCGGACGGAACGACGCCGCGCCGGCGTGAGAGTAGCAGGCTAGCAGCAGAGGGGGACTGATGATTGATGGAGCGCCGGCCGACGGAGCGCGCGGGATGAGTGGACGACGAGTCGACGACGAAGACGACCTAGACGAGGGGCTGCGGCTGCGCACGTGCGCGCTGCGCGCATGTCACAGGAGAAGATAGTGCGGCGGGTGGGGTTTAGCTAGGTTTTGCGGGCGCCGCCGCCGTGGAAATGCGGAGGCACAGCAGAGCAGAGGGGCGGTGGGTGATGATATGGGCGCGGACGGCTAGGATGGGGGTCTGGGTTGCCTGACGGCCCAGATTGTTTTCTCATTTTTTTTCCTGGGGTTTGGGTGCGTCTCCTGTGCATTGGGCTGTGAGATGCGGCCCACTTGCGTAGAAGAAAGCTGCGGCCCAGATCCGAGGTTGCGGGCCTTGCACACAAGGTGCCACGATCGGTACACGAAGACCATATGTATATATTTTGGTTGTATCTTTTAAATATTTATATTGGATATATGGAGATCATATAGATAGATTTGTCTTAAAGTACTTTCATATAATTTTATCAGATTTTATAAACATATTATAATAAAAATTAGCAATTAAAATTGTGTTCCAGAGACTGTATTATTGTCAAAAATGAATGAATCTGTGACCGACAGTAGATAGATCGATATATAGCTTCATCAAAGACCATAGATGTTAGACCCGTACATGCATAAAGGTGTCGAAACACAAGGAGGACAGAAACATACTGCTCTGTCGTTAGTTAAGGGCTCAGAAACATGCTAACAAATTTTTTATATTTTTCAATTTTTAAATTTAATTATGTTAAATAAGCTCTCGTTAGCTACAGTGTTTTTTAGTAGCTGAGCTGTTGTTTTCAGCCATAAGCCACCAAAAATAAGCCGAACTGAACACCACATGAGTCTGGGAGGCGGCCGTGGAGTGCCCGGTTGTCAGGATCCCGAGTTTTGACTCCAAATCTGATGGAAATTAGAGAAGAACAATCGCAAAGAGAAGATACAGAACAAGTGCAAACAAAACGAAATGAGGAAAGTTCGTAGCACATGAAATAACTAGGATTTTTGGCATGTTCTTCCAAACAGTGGTGGTGGCTGCTTATAAGGAGTCCGCAGCGGCGACATTACCAACAGTTAAAACGATAAAACTACATTAACCTCCAGATTACCATCAACGGTAATTACTTCGGTCAATGCGAGCCATTGGATACAAGTAAAAAGGTAAACGCTAATCTCCACCGTTGATCATACATAACGCTTAGTTGTCTTCAGAATCTTCAGATCCTCATGAACGAAAGGGTATCGCCAAATCCTTACCGTTCAACTTAGCCTCCTCCTCAACTCTTCTTCAGCCTCAGATCAAAAAAAAAAAACTCTTCTTCAGCCTTTCCATTTCAGATACTTTAGAATCTGACACCGGTGGCCGCCGGTTTGTGTCCCGATCGCGGATTCTACGGCCTCGCTGCGCGTTTACTTGCTAGTTTGGGCGTTGCCCGTCTCCGTGCCAGGAATAGCAGAATCTTGGCTGCGCTGCTCGTCCTAGCCGTAGTTTTGGTGTAGATGTACTGTACGCTTGGAGCCTTCAAATTTATTATTTTGGTGTAGTTGTAGATGTCTCGTCCAAGTGCAATGCTTCCCCGTTTTTTTCTTCACCTATTCGTAGCGTGTATTAGCTGGCGGTTGATGCGCGTAACGATGTGATGAGATAGTTGGGGTGATTGTGCAGTGACTACCGTACCTCTTCAAGCTGCTGCTCATCGGGGACTCGGGCGTGGGGAAGTCTTGCCTGCTGCTCAGGTTTGCGGTGAGGATTGCTTCCTTTATTCGTAGCATGTATTAGCTGCTGAAGTTTTTTGTATAGACTACGCCTAATGTAGTATCCCCGTTTTTGGGAACAGGGACATTGTAATAGGGGTGGAAAAAAAACTCGTTAGCGAGGCTCGTTGGCTCGGTTTAAAATTGTTTCAATTACACTTGTTAATTGGTTAAACATTAAAATGAGTTGATTTCAAATGAATTTTAATTTTTTCTAGCTCGGCTCGGCTCGTTAGCTCGTTTCTAAAAATACTTTCAAATTATATGTAAATGGTATTAAATCAAACTATATCAATTTTAGAAAAAGCTCGATAAGACGAGGAGTTGGCTCGATATCCACCCCTAGTTGTATAATCCGCAATAACCCAGAAGTTCAGTTGCAGATAAAAGGAGTATCATTCCTGCTCACGAACAATTAAAAAGAGTTAATTTGATTAAATTTAGACCTAACGGTCAATTTTAACAATATGGGCGTCTAAGCCCAAAAAATTAATTTACATTCAGAAGTACCAAATAAAACTCCACAGTAATGCTTGAGTACGATTGTAACCCTAACACGAAGTCTTGTAACAACCATTCTTCTTCCGATCTCTATGTTAGTGAAAATAAAGAAGATCGAGTACACCCACATATACTTAACAACTCACATGGGGAAACACTATATAACCACTTGTTGGGATCTTCAAGAGATGGGGTATAGTGGTTTTGTTAAGATATTTGTGGATGCAATTTTATTTGTAAGCATTTTTGAACATAAAAGATTAATAACTTATTAAGGAATTGGGCTTTTAATGACTTGATTTTCCAGACTTCAACATTCCAAAATAATTCCAAATCTACTTATGCTTTGATATTGGAATCACCCATAAACATAGCTTCTTTTACCGGATTTGAAATACTATTGCGATGACTCAAGAGTTACCCGCTTTACCACAAGATTCCTTAACTCTCATGACCGAGTTAAGAAAATAAGTTCGTTCACCGCTCATCTCTTTATATAGGCTCTACACGGTAGATCTGCACTGCACTGGGATCTATTGGCGGGTTGGATCTCTTCTGTCCGTCCTGAGAATAATCTACCATTGTTCAGTATGGTTACACCACTTCCATACCAACTCTCCTTTACTCCTGTAGAGATTCAATCAATTTGTGCAGCTACTAGACTAGGTTTGACGAGTTAAAACTTGTGGTTAAGCGATCACTATGTTCTTTACTCAGCATAAGGTTGTCTTTATTTTGCTCCAGGGCTTTATCTTTACTTTACACCACGAGGCAACCATCCATAATCCAGATCCCTAGTGCTTTACGGCATTGTCACGAATCCATTTCAAGCCTCAACCTTAGGGTTTGGTCGTGGACTCTAACCATCTAGTGACTTTTCGCGATTCAACCTTAGCCTTAGAAATGTTTAAATAAATCTGCTGGCAAAATGCCGGTGTCACTGAGTAGTGTAATATTTTAAATGAGTCATTTTACAATTATTTACACAATAGATAAATACTACTAAAGTTATCAAGGTGAATATGACCTCAAATCAAATAGGGCATTTTATGGTGGTAAGGCATAACTAATTCACATGTTATTCTAAACATTTATTTTAATTAAATAACATTACGTAAATAAAAATAATGCAAATATTGTAATTAAATAATTTAAACATCATGGGATTCAATATGATCAAAAACATGTGACATGCCTTCTTGTCATAGGACATTGATTCCTATAATTGCTCTTGCTGATCTTCTATTGACCAACTCGTTGAGTCCGAATTCTAGCATGGAAACAAAGGCAAATAAGTTCCTACTTTACATAATGCAAGCTGGGAACAAAATACAAATAAATAACTAAAAAGACGCAAAGAAAATAGGTTGTGTGGTCAACGCTTAGGTGGTGTATGGTTTAGCTTATCAAAGTTAGAATTGGGCTAGGTGAGATCGAGATGATCTAAGATGGCTATATATACTTCGGATGAATTTTTGGAATGAACAGTAACAGGCGGACATATGGTGGCGGATTGATTATGGAACAGTGTGGTTTTGATTTTTATCGGGTTTTGATTTGGTGGAACGGAGGCCAGAAATGGATTTATGGGGTTTAAAATGGAGGTATTTTGATTTTAGGGTTTCGGATAAACAGTGTTTCGCTACAGATATCTACAGGAATGGGTCGGCCGACGGCGAACAATGCTCAGCCCGAATGGTTTTTAAATCGATTTCAGCCCGAACCGTTAAGACCCAGCTGCGCGCGCACATAGGCGCCTGATGGCCACCACACGGACGGCCAGATGATGGCCACGTCGATGCCTGGCCTCATCTTTGACCTCCGGCTCAGTTCGGAGGAAAAACAGGGGGTGCGGCAATGATCGCGGAGCAGCGCCGATGAGGCTAGCAGGAAAAAAGAGTGGTACGAATGGGCTCTACGAGGTTCGGTGATTCCATTTTGTGGCTTGGAGGAACTCAGAAATGGATGGTGGTAGCTGTTAGTGAAGGAAGGCACTATGGCTCAAACATGGCACAAGACCATTCCGGCAAGATTTCGGCGAGGCGGCTAGGGTTTTCTCCATCTATGGAGCTAGGCGAACCTATTGGTAGGGATGTCCTTGGCTATAATGGTCCAGTGCGAGTTGTCCATGAGAGATGGTCTGGCCATGAGGAAGAGCTCGACGACGGCGATCTACGGGCTAGGAGAGGTCGGGACAAGATAGGGGTTGAACTCGGGAGGCTCGAGTTGCGTCCGGAAGGAATTGGAAAATGGTTGAGGTTCTTGGCAAATTGGAATTTTATGGCTCACCGGCTTCTTGCGACGGTGATGGCGAAATCAGGGGCCAAAGGTGGAAGAGAGAGCATGGTCGGGTGTTTGAGAGGCTGAGAAAGCCGAAGGGCGGTGTCAGGCTAGCTATAAGGCAGTCAATGATAGTGGGAGCAGTGAGGCTTCACTCGGTGGTTTCGGCGAGGCAGAGCAACATACAAAGTGGCAGGGAAGGACTTGCTCGGCGAGTTGCGTGGTGACGAAGCGAGTATGGCGGTGTGTGCGCGTGTCGCCGCATCGCCAAGACCGACGGCGGTGGTCGTGACGATTAGCGCGGCGGTTGGCGGGTGCGGCGAGGCAATGACTAGCCAAGGGTGAGACGATGCACGACGAAGCTGGTAGTGGCTAGTGTGAACGGCAAGGTCAGTTGTGGTGCGAGCGAAGCGGAGGTAGCCGTGTGGCCGGGCGCTGCAGGGGAAGGAGGCAGCTTCTTGGAAGACGCTGGAGAGAAGGGAAAGCAGCTGACCAAAAGGGGAAGGCAGGAATTCAAAGGAATTTACCAAATTGGGAAAGAAAACTGAATTCAATTGAAATTCAAGAAAACTCGAAATTTTGAAAATTTTCGGGTTGTTTCACCTAAGGCCTTGGTAAAAGATAGGCCTTTTGCTTTGCATGAATGTCGCTCACATGACAAAAAAGTTGTAAATGTAGGTAATATTTTAATTCCAAATTTTACTAGAAAGCAAATATCACAAATAACTAATGATGCATAAAGCAGTGCTAACAACAGAAAAATCATTGTACTTCAAAACTATATAGAAACATAATTTAAATAAGTCGATCAGACGCACGAACGACTTACAATTGAGTGTGATGAAGAATAGGAAGCAGCGCAGAATGTAGATGTCGCACGAAGCGAGTGGTCGCGCATATGTGCGCTGCCTAGAAACCTTATTGCCGCCCCCGTGTAGGTCTTCATGGCAGTAATGGCTCAGAGATACCACTCCTTTCTTCACGGTGCACCGAAAAGAAGAGTCGACATGGTTCGACGGCATAGCACAACAAAGACAAGTTCGCAGGAGAAAAAAATGGAGGTAGTGAGATTTTCCACTATATACTTTGGACGCTCTCTCTCTCTCTCTATATATATATATATATATATATATATATAAAAACCATCATTTACCCATCGATAACTAACACATTTAACCGCTTATTTACCCACTAGTAACTCATCATCATCAAAATCCAATAAAGTCTTAAGTTCAAATGTTTGAATCTCATTCAAATAGAGAGAGTGTGGTGCACGGTTCAGCAAAAATAAAGATGGATTTGGTTAAGTGAAAATGCACGAATACGCGTGCGTGATTAGCCAAAGCCCTCCTCATACCATCTGTATCCATATTCAAAGAGTGGTAGCAATATGGTACTAAACCATGCATGTTTTAAAATTAAGAAAATAGACTTTGCTCATATGGGCCAATTTCTAAAAAAAACCCCAAGCAAAATGTCCATTGGGCATAAGCTTTCAAATGTAGAAATGTGTAACAGGGGAAATAGCGCATAGAATAATGGACTAGAAAGTAATTGGTTTTCTCCCAAGGCATGCTGTTAGTCATTGTTGCGCAAAATGATTTACTGCTCGGTAAGGATTACCTCACATGAGCAAGGTTGGCAAAACAGACAGTGACAGCTTTACCACTTTGGATGTGTTTGGGTATCCAAACAAAAAAAATGCTGGGAGAATCATAACAGACTTGGATTTGTGGGAGAAATTCCGCTCTAGGGTGTGCAGATAATTCTCTTGTATCTGTCTGGCTCTTGTAGTTGTGGGGAACTGCATGGTATCTACGGGGGTATCGTAGAAATCATTACATGAGATTTTTTTTATATCTCTAGGATCTTCTCCAGGGGAACAGTTGCCCAAACAGCACTTTGACCAGAATTAGAGAGCATATCATATACTATGATCTCCTTGCAGGATTAGAGAACTACTTACTCAAATGTGGTCTTAGACCAGTTTCCTTAAAATTGGCCTGGATACAGTAGTTGTTGTGAACAATTTGGAATTATTTATGCTGGTTTTTTCTTGTCATTTTATCGAATTTCATATAATTCTTTGAAGTGAGCACATTATTTTACTACATTTTTAGTAGAATGCTGTAAAGCATGCAGAGCCTAGCAGGTCTAGCTAGAAACTAAACAAAACCAATATGTTTCTGGCCGAGTGTCTGTTCTCCATATTCTCAAATCTCAACAATGTTTTGCCGAGAAATGGAACCAGCAATGTTCACTGAAAGGGCATCTAGTACAGTACCTTCTAGAGAAAATGTGCTATGGCAGCTTTATTGCTATTCTGCATTGTACTTTTGTCTCATTCATTTTTTATATGGGGATCTATCGTCTCACTTACTTGACAGGATGATTCATATCTGGAGAGCTACATCAGTACCATCGGTGTTGATTTTGTAAGTTGATTTCCCTGCGAGCTTAAATAAAGTTCAATTTCTTCGCAGTGTAGCATCCGTGCTGGTACATGCCTGGTTTCTCCTGTATAACCTTTTCACTTGTCTTTGACTTGCTAGAAAATCCGCACTGTTGAGCAAGATGGGAAGACGATAAAGCTGCAAATTGTAAGTAACCCGTTTTAGTAAGCTGCAAATTGTACACTCCATACCATTGAGAAGCTTCAGATCTGATATTTCCACACATTCTCCTCCTTTAGTGGCATACTGCTGGCCAAGAGCGATTTAGGACTATCACAGGCAGCTACTATCGTTGTGCCCATGGCATCATTGTGAGCTCTCTCTTCAAATCTGTCATTATCTACCTCTTATTCTCCTCCAAATCTTGATAATAATGTACCTTTATGTTCCATAGGTTGTTTATGATGTGACCGACCAGGAGAGCTTCAGCAACGTCAAGCAGTGGCTAAACGAAATTGACAGACACGCCAGTGAAAATGTAAACAAGCTTTTGGTGGGGAACAAATGTGACCTGGTTGAGAACAGAGTGGTTTCTTACGAGGCTGGCAAGGTAATATTTTGGCGTATCCATTACCCTTGCACAAATACTGTTCTAGTTCATATGGATGGTACATCTTGCTCTTAAATTGGCATACATATGGCCATCACAGGCCCTTGCTGATGAGATTGGAATACCATTCCTGGAGACTAGTGCAAAGCAGCTGCTGCTCTTGATCTTCAATCCAGATCGCAGATAGTGTGCTTGTGCAGCAAGCAAAACTCAATTGGTTGCTCTATCCCTGTAAATTTAAGTCTATTACTATAAAAAAAACTTGATGTTCTGTGTCGGATATTGGAAGAAGTCTGTCCCCTAACTCAACTGCAACATTTAAGCATATGCTGTGGCCTGTTTTAACTGTGTTCACATTTCTATGTTTGAAGTAGTGTTGATGTTCCAACTTTACTCTATTAATGCTTCCGTTTGCACAGCCATCCTTTGAAAATTGCACAGCCATCCTTCAAAAAGTGCTGATGATGGTGTAGTGATGATGCGCAATCATAAATTTAACTGCCATTGGCCAATGTCCATTGACTGAACCTCGGTTCTGGGAACATGACATATTTGCTTGTATCCAGCGCATGCATACTCAAGAGCCTCATTTGGAATGTGGGAATTGAACTACGTCATGTGAAATCTTGAGTTCCAAATAGACTCCAGTAGAAATTTATGAGAAACAGGGAACGATGTTTACAGTTACGTCTGTTGAAACATGTTTCAACTTCCTCGGTGATGTTAGCAAAATCAGGTGCCAGATTAAACTAAAGTACTGCCCTGTGCCTGCTGACCTGCTGGCCAGAATCTGCATGACAACGCTCCTGCCAGTTGGACCACATGTTGACGGCGGATACACAGGAACTGATAAGATCATTGCATCAATTATCAATCCATACTTGCTGGCCTTTGTAAGATTTATCCTTCTTCAAGGTCGGAAGCAGCAGATATATTTATATGTCGCAATTCAGCCAAAATACTATGGCTGCTGCTTTCCTTCCACTATCAAATGCAAAAAATACTCACGCTGCTCATTTCCTTCCACCATAGGATGTTTCATCGACACTCAAGGTGGGTAAGTAGCAATTGCCTACTGCAATTACGGATTACAAGCACACAATATAGCCATATTAACATGCCAGGCATTAAGCTTTTAAATTATATGGCAACTAATGTACATGAAAAGCTAGCAAATGTATGCTCTCAGGCTCTCTTAAATGCAAAGTCCTGGCAGCCCACTTCAGGTGGTGTTTTCTGATCTCACTGGAAAGCTTAATGCTTCATTGATCCTACTGAAAACAAGTCGAAGTGGAATGCATGCAATAGTAGGTCCACCAATTTTCCCAACTACAGGCTTCCTGCCTGTGCTCTCTCTACGATTGCTGGCAAAAGATGAGAGCCTGCGCATTTTCCTTGGTGAAGACGCTGATTTCTTGGTATGTGGTCGCCAGGACTTATCCATATCATGCTCCGATATTTTTTTCCGACCACTGGGTTTTGATCTTGATGCACATGATGATCTTGCTTGCCACGGTTCTGCATCTTCACTACTCTTCAATAAGTGGTTAACATTGCTTGTTGCTGTACGGTGATCATCTCTACTTGCCGCAGGACGACTATCATCCAAAACCTCCACAGGTACAGGGTAACCCACAATGGGTTTACCATTACATTTACTCATGAGAGAAACAAGGGGCGCACGATGGCCCTTGTAGGTTCCTTGAACAGCCAACTCAACATCATAAAATTTATATTCTGCACGCACACTCTTGATTGGCTTCACTACATGGCATCTTGCAAGTTTCTGATCAGGTTTCTGTTCAGGCGGTATTACTTGAAGTGGCAGCCCATAATATGGGGATGCTGCTACGCCCTTCTCAGAGTGCGAATGGTTGCTTATAGTTTCAGATGACTCATCATGCTCAGGTCCACTTTCATAATACTGTTGTCCCATAACACCAGCACAACCATCGGCATGAACTATTGCAAGTTGCATATTATTCTCAAGTTCATTGCGCTTACAGAAAGAAGCATTTCCACCCTTGCATCAAACCCAACAACATCTCTTTCTAGTGCCTGGCATTTTGTTGTCCTTTCATATTGTTGCACCAGCAAATTCTTATCCCTATTGTGGCTTTCTTGAGTTACCCTATTAACAGAGCTTATGCTTTTCTTCTTGGAACTTCTATGATCACGAACTGAGGGTATGCGCTCTTTGCTATAGTCAGTAGTTTGCTTCTTGAGGTTTGAGATCTGATCCTTACGGATGCAAAAGATCCATGCGTATGCAAATGGCCTGATAAAGATCAGTTGACAAGCATTACAATGCATTCTCTGATAGTTCAGAGAGTGAAGGATGTCAAAATACATATACATTGACCCATTTGCATGTGAAACTTGCACCAAAATACGGATTGAAAATTAAGAATCTGCACATTAAACTAAATGAGACAAATCTTCATAGCTGTATGCTAGAAATCTGAAAGAACCATGCTGTAAAAGAAATTTACCAATGAGTACAGTCATTCATCTAATAACACATGGCCTGCTTGATTACAAAGCATGGGGCAGGTTATAATAACGCTACAGTTACACTAGTGTTGTGAAAAGTTTTTCAAGCAGCATCACAACCAAATACACTGTTCTTGTACATCTTATTTACATGGCCATCGTTACTGAATACAGTATGCGTAAAAAGATAGTGCAACTGAAAATAACGAAAGTAGTACTATGAGTTTACCTTCCTCCAGGACATCATCCTCCAAAGTAAGGGGAGCATCAAAAAATTCATCACCATCAGAGCAGTCATCATTGGGAAACCCGGTCATGCATGAGACTTCAACATCCTTTACTTGAATAGCTTTGGCAGCACCGTTGTGATTGGTGCATGATGCATCTACTAAGGTTTCCACACTTGAAGTGCCTGAGCTTTCCGAAAAATTATTCACATCCATTGAAAAGCATATTTCCCCTAACTGGTTCAAACACATTGGTCAGCTTGTGTCCCGGTCCTGGACAGAAGACTGCCCTGAAGGGTCCCAGTGACAATATGTTGGAACTGCCACTGCTGAATCTTTACATAACTTTGATAGAGGACGGCGCTTATCTTTCTTCCTAGAATTTTTGTAAGCTTGCCCAATATTGGAGCACTTCCTTTTTGTCAATGAATGAGACTGCTTACTCTTTTTTATCCCATTTGTACCAGACAAATCATAGCCAAAGCTTGGTCCACTTTGAAGAAGAGGTAGACCCTGATGCCCATTTGAAAAGACGCCTGCACTGGACTTCTGTTTGGGAACCTTGTTTGATCCGATCTCCTAAGGTCTCTCATACGGGATCCTTGAACTGTATCATCCTCAAAATCCTTTGTCCCTTTCCGCTTTCTTCTTTGACGATGAAGCATACCTAGTGCTTGAAGAGGATACATTTTGTGGCTGTTTAAACAATGTCAAGGCTTGGGATAAACCTTGAGCTGAGTTTTCTTCAATATCATACAGATCCCTTGCATTGTGAGAAGATCTTTTGTTGAGCCCATTTATATTTTTAGATTTTGCAGAATAGCTATTCTGAGATGCACCCACAGCATCGTTCATGCCATCTTCATCTGGAAAGCGAGACCTTTCGATTTCAAGAGCATGCATAATTGCATCCTCTCTGCGAACATACTTCCCTTCATTGTACGTCCTCTTTGCTGGAGAGCTAGAGCCTTCACTTTTCTATACACTCTTCATACTCTCCACACCGGAATGCCTTTACACGCTTAGACTTCTCAAGATTATACCAGTCACTGTGGCAAAGTTGAAGACAGCAGGTAAGATAGCAGGAAGTACACAACATGAACATGCTCGAGCAGTAAGGAACAATACATCTAACCATTACAGTGAAAAACATACAGACAACATGAAATCAGTTCACCATATACAACAACCTTTGCTTTAAAGTCTAAACCAAGCTTCAGAACCCAGTTCAGGGGGAAATGACAGGCTTAGTACCAGGCTAATACTATTACAACACACTTTGAGCATATGTTCAGATATCACATTGAGATCAAGAGAGCACATCAACAACTCTCCACATAAGAATTCAATCGAAACATATTTTTCTTTGGTATACAGAGAAAAACAATATGCTTATCATCTAATTGATAGTTCTAATTCATTTACTAATTTATAGGCTCACATCATGGTGGGGCAAATAGAGGTCTAGAGATACATTCCAATATTCCATTGATGTTCCTAGTTTTCACTATTACTGAGTCTCAGACAGATACCAGTACCACTCTGCCATCATGGGTAGCAAGAACAACGCTTACCGCTAATCGTTAACATCCCTACTTCTAAGCTATGGATGGCAGCATCAGGGGGAAAAAATCCCAGCAACTTTGGTGAGCTTGGGATAGCTAGATACATCCGGAAAACATCACGCGACGGACGCAGCACAAAACAAAAAAGGAATGCTCCTTTGCCATTCTACCTAAATCAAGAAGCACAGAACAGGTTGTTGTTTGCCTAAATTCCAAATTGATAGTGAACAAAAAAAGATGTCTAATGACCCGATGACCACAAGACCGACAACCAACCTCAGTACGGATCATCCGAACCAATCGAATCTACGGATGCATAAGCGCAAGAAAGAAACAGAAACAGAGGCGATCAATCAGAAACACGAGGACGGGGATTCGAGTCTTGGAGACGGGGGATTGTACGGACATGCTGCCGTCGGGGCGGCCGAGGAGCTTGATGGGCGTGCCGGCGGAGCGCGGCGGAATGACGCAGTTGTCGGGCAGCTCGTCCTGACCGAGGATTCGGCCGGGCCACCAGGATCCGTTGCGGCGGCGCACCCAGACGAGCGCCCCCACCTCCGCGTCCGCGCCCGTCACGCCGCCGTGCCACTCATCCTCTCCCCCGCAGCTCCCCATCCGGTTACCCTCGCCGCCCTCACCGGCCCACCACCATGACCTCCCCCGAACTGATCAAGCCAAGAACGCCTTTCTTGTGCAAGACGTGGAAGGCGCGAATGAATCCAGAGACAGCTCGGCGGCGGCTGCTTCTCCGCGGAGGTCTCCGTGGCCGTGTGCGCGCAGGTGGGAGAAGAAATGGAAAGGGGAGGTGGTGGGGACTGAGGAGGAGAGGAAGGAGGAGGAAGCGGCTGGGGGATTTGGGGCAGAGCTGTCCAATCGGCCGTGCCCGGCACGGTATGGACCCGATCTCGGCACGGCCCGTTAAGACCCGTGTAATAAATAGGCTATATCGTGCCAGTCCATGGGTCGCGGTGTGAGCTCAGGCATGGTCCGATCTCGTATCGTGCCAGCCTGGGTATGTGTAAGGATTAACGGGTCGTGGGCCGGCCCGTTAAGCTGGAAAAAAAGAAAAAAAATTAAAAAATGTAGAAAATTAAAAAAATTGTAGATAAATTGTAGAAAATTAAGAAAAAAATCAGAAAAATTATAGAAAATCGTAGACATTGTTAATCATGAAAATACATATTTTCAATAACATAATGAGCTTTATTAACTTATTAAATTACATGGGATGACTGCCTCATTAAAAACTTTACCAAGTAAAAATTCAACTTGAGAAAATATTGGTAAAGAAAAAAGAGTACAACCTATAAAGCTCATTAATGACTACATGTGAAGAAAAATATTGAAAATCCTATTCATTGCTATCAAGATATAAATTCTCAAAAGATTCTTCCAAATCTCTATTATCCACAGTATGTTGGATTCTTGATTCAGCTTGTTCCCAGTCTTTGACGGTCATAAGACTTCGACCATCTCGTTGGAGAGACTTGTTCGTCTCTCCTCGATTATTCTTCCAGATAGACTGAATGATGACTCCGAGGAGACTGTAGAGACGGGAATAGTCAACACATTCCGTGCTAATATGGATAGCACTGGATATGATACCTTCTGGGTTTACCACCATAAGAGGATATTCAACTCCTGCTCAAAGCTAACGCTATCACTGTTGAGATAGCTTGATAGGTCTCCAGTGTTTTGCCGCCTTCCTCCTCCTGACTGATGTGTACCTGCACCTGCACGAGAATCTCTAGACGAAGAACCAAAAATCTTGCCCATTGCATAGTCCCCTAGAGATGCTAGGGACTACGGGGTCTTTCCAAACGCATGCACTCCAAACTTACTTTCATATTTATCATATACCTCATATAATTTATCCTTAATGAAAGATAGTATGTACATGAGTCTAAACCGATAGCATCACTTAAAAGTTGTAAAACATTTATAAATCCTTGGAGTTTGGCCCTAGGATCTAAAATAAAGGCGAATGCATATAAAATAGGAATTTCCCTCCAATATTTTAAAATTTTAGTTTTTATGGCAACTACAGCATCCTGTAGTATAGCATCATTTTCAAAAACTTTTAGGTGAGTGGCAATTTCAAGAATGTTATGAACAATTAGAGGAGATGTAGGGTAGTATACTCCAGAAAGACAAAGTATAGCTTTATGAAAAAGTTCTAGAAAGGAAAATATTTTTGACCAACAACCCAATCATCCTCAAGAAGTTCGGGGTCTAGTGTTTGCAATGATTATCTAAAGTTATAGAAAATATCTTATCTGCGAGGCCAAAATCTTCTACAACTCTAATAATACTTTCTGCAATATTTTCAGCATTATGTGAAAACATTAATTAATTTAAATCCTATAATTCTTTTTTTCATTATCTAGTCATCATTAACATAATTAGCCGTCGGGTTACGCTGCGTACCGTGTTCCAGGCGATTTGTTTTCCTTGCCCGCTTAGAGCAGTTGGTGGCCGTGCTTGCGTCTTGGGTCCCGTCGTCTTCTCCCGCCTGTGCACGGCCGGTCGGTCAGAACATGTCTACTCCCTGCTTAGCGGCCCCACAAATAGAACGAGCCTGGGTTCACAAGGTCTGGTTGTGGTGCGGCCGGGTAGGTCTTACCCATTTGGACGACTCTAGTTTGGGGTCCGTGCGCGATTGTTGCTAGCATGAGTACTTGGGCTTTGTACCCGCAAAGCCCATTTCGGTCGCCTCGGAACCAGGCTGCTCATTTGGATTTTTTTTCTGTACTTTATGACTTATTTTTCACCATTTGTTATCAGAATAACTTATTTTATATTGTATCTAATAATCGCTTTTTTATGTAACCAAATTTAAAAAATTAAAAAATAGGTTAACCCATCATGAACAATACAAATGAATACAGGGAAAAAACCCAAAAAACTAAAAAGTTAGAAAAAATGAAATTAAGAAACTAGATAAAAGCCAAAAGCATAATGGAAGAACCGAAATGAACAAGGCCATATTAGGACTTTGTTCTCAACTGTGGCTTATGGTTGCGGCAGATATTGGGGGGTTCGGAATGAGTTATGTTTGGCTTTGGTTTATACTTGCTACAGTACCTAGTTTTTCAAACGGTGCATTTTTTCAAGGCGGGGTATACAGATAGATTGTAGTACAAACTGTACCGAGTTTAACTATACCGGCCAAAATTACATACGACTATTTTATCTGACATCGCCTGCTAATGCACTGTAATTCAAAATTTTTAGTCATAAGTCACAGTCCAAAGAACCCACCCATTTTTTTACGTATAGAGCAAGCTTTTGTGAGAAAAGTTGATAAGTCGTTTCGAAAAAAACTGTCTAATAAGTTTCTTTGAAAAAATGATGAAGAAGTTATTCTATTTATTTGTTTGAAAAAAACTATAATCGATAAGCTAAAAGGAATGAAACCAGATCAAGTCAAGATTACTGTTGAACTTCAGTGCTTCGGTGTGGTGTACGCTAGTATATCGCAGGGTAATCATCTCACTTGTGATGACGTACATCGGAGGGTAGTCGTCTCACTTGTGATGATGAAAGGGGGCACGGGGGAGAAACATCTAAAATAGCCAGCCAAAAAAGGAAGATCTAGAATAGCTAGCTGGATGATAACTATCCTAACCGAATGCAACTCAGAGATAAGTCCAAGTCCATGGTTATGTTGATGTCTCCTTGCTTGTGCTGCCGTGTCCCGCCGGCCGGCGGTAACATGCACATGACATTCGGTTACTTTGACCCATGGATCTTTTTTTTTTAAAAAAAAGAACGTTACTTGTGAATTACGAAACCAGGTACCCTATCCCATAAATTTTAAATACCATATAAAATAACATGGGTATTCGGAGATATTTGAAGGCAAAAATACTTACGTACTTAAGATTATATTACGAGCCAATGACTTATATAAAGTATAAGAGATAAAATGGTTTCCAAATAAATCCATACCAAAAAGGAATCCTAACAATTTAGGAAACAAACTATAAAAGTTATCTTCTGTAGTGTAGATATCGGAATATTGATTGGTCGTGGTCGTACGACTGACCATAGTCATTACAATGGTAGCGTGTCTCATTGAAGGATAGGAGCGGCCGTTGCATGGAGATGAGGGTGCGCATGTGCGCATATCGTCGGTGCAGTCCACGCCAGGTGTTCAGGACAAGGCTTTTGTCGAGGATGGTGGTGCCGACGGCCGCTAGTTCGTCAGCGAGGGACTTTTGTTTGCGATAATAATCTCCAATAGACATTGCACCTTGCATGAGGCTGTAGAACTCTTGTTCAAGAAGGATGGCACACGTGTCGGCGTTGTCGCGGTAGATGCCTTCGATGGACGCCTAGACGGTGTAGACGGAGGCAGCAGAGTCCATCACCATGGCGACAATCTCGGAGGAGATGGCGCCATATAGCCAGGAACGGATGAGGCCATCGAGGCGTCGCCACTGGGGGTCGAGGTTGGACATGGATGACGGTGCAATGTGGTCCTCGAGAGCATATTTGCATAGAGCAACTTCGAACAGCCCACGCTAGTGCGCGTAGTTTCCGGCGGTGAGGTCGAGGGTGATAAGAACGAGCACCTTGATGCTCGGAACTGCGATGGCCTGTGCCCATAGCACAGCCTTAGCAACAGCCTCCTCCTTGGCGGCAGCCTGGGCTACGGCGGCGGGGTCGGTCTGGGCAGTCATGGGAGAGAGAGGGAGACAGAGGACAGGTGGTGGGATGGTCTCAGGAAAGAGCGCTCTGATACCATGAAGGCGGAAATAGTCACGTACTTGAGATTATATTATGAGCCAATGGCTTATATAGAGTACAAGAGATAAAACGGTTTCTAAACAAACCGAATCCATGCCAAAAAAGAATTCTAACAATATAAGAAACAAACTAGGAAAGTTATCTTTTGTAGTGCAGATATCCGGATCTTGATTGGTCGTGGTCGTATGACCGACCATGTTCGTTACGACCACTCGGTGCTTATGACCATATGCCCATGCCGTGGTCGTAAGACTGACCATAGTCAATACAACTACTCGATGTTTACGATCACCTGTGTAGCCTAACAATCTCGATTGGTCGTGGTCGTATGACCAATCATGGTTGTTACAACCACTCGGTGCTTACGACCACGCCACTCAGTCGTGGTCGTATGACCGTGCTATGGTTGTATGATCGATCATGGTCGTTACGACCACTCGTTGTTTACGACCACCTGTGTAGTCTAACAATCTTTAGGGGAGGTTTTTCTATGTTGGATACACATGCACTGTTTGTTACTTGAATCAGCGGGAAAAGAACATTTTTTCTTAATATACACTATTCAGTCCTGATCGCGTCGAGACAGGAGAGTGGGGGACAAGGACGAACACCAGGATTCTAGGCTAACATTTTTCGGTTAGAGTAAAGTCGAAGATAAAATTTCTTTAATTATAAGCCCACTTAATAAAACAGCTATGTCTATGGCCACAATTCAAAAGAGATCTTATTCCTATTAGCCTACCATGCACATGCATGTGACGCCTTAGTTCAACCAGGAGATTAATTCGCATGTGACGTGGTTCAACCAAGAGATTAATTCGAGTTGCTAGATGTATTCACATTAGCAGTTGCTGCATGTATTCACATTAGCATCACCATTGTATATATATATCTATGCACCAACGAATTAGTCAAGTTCTTCATTTCTATGAGCCTTCATGGTATCAGACCTTTAGATTTTCTAGCTTCCAAATCT
This sequence comes from Bonia amplexicaulis, assembly GCA_036346245.1. Lineage (NCBI taxonomy): Eukaryota > Viridiplantae > Streptophyta > Magnoliopsida > Poales > Poaceae > Bonia > Bonia amplexicaulis. The sequence goes on along the minus strand of JAYGGG010000063.1, from coordinate 120,468 downwards.
TAGCGCTGTTGTTCGTCTTCCGCTGTGTTGCCCCTTGGAGGAGTGTCAACACTCCCAGGGTCGGCCATCTCCTCACCGCCCTGGCATGGACAACGCCACCAACCGCCTCTCCTTCCTCTCCCTCCATCCTTTCTCCCCTACACCACCTCGGTGCCACCTCCAAACCCACTGTCGCCGGTGGCTTCCCTCACAATCGGTAGCCTCCCCAGCTCCCCCTCACCTTCCTCAGACATCGCCGCCTTCCCTTCTTCTCACTCTCTCATGCTCTTTCTCTCTCTCCTTTGGTCTCGGCCTACTATCGCTTTAGATCCACCACCTCCGGTGGTTTCCTTGCCGCCGGCGTCCCTACCTCAGGCTGCCCCTCCTCTTCTTCTTCCACCTTCTAGCCACCATTCTTCTCCTCTATCACGCCCTCCCCCTTTCATTCTCTAGGCACCACTGCCCTATCCACCGCCTCTAACTGCCTGCCTCACTACTAGCCACCTCCATAGCCGCCACCTCATCTACTCTACTTACTCCTCCCTTACCTATCTCCCCCTTTCCTCTACTTGCGTCACTGGCGTGATCTCTCGATGTTGGGGACTACCGTCGTCGACCTTTCTTCACCGCCCGAAGCTTTGCCCCCGCCTTCACCAGCGTTGGCAGGCACGGGCTTACCGACCTCCTTTCCTGAAACCGACTCTCAAGGAATTTTGCTCCAATTTGAACGTCCGATCGACGTCTTCACCAAAGGCCTTCACATGACCATCTTCAAGGAGTTTTGTTCCAGCTTGAATGTCTGCCCTGCACCCGTTCCAACTACAGGGGGTGTTAGCCTACCATGCGCATGCATGTGATGCCTTGGTTCAACTAGGAGATTAATTCACATGTGACACCTCAATTCAACCAGGAGATTAATTCGAGTTCAATGAGCAACTCCACCTTTGGACTCAAGGTCCTAGCCCTCATTTCTACTCCAGGGGAATGAACTAGCATGGGATTGCTAAGGGGAATTGAACCTAATCCATTCTTAACCACAAACGCTTTAGAAATGAATGAATGGGAAGTTACAAAATCAAATAAAATTGATGTTGGTACTGAGTTCACTACAAACTTACCCAGCACGATGTCTGATGCAGCCTGGGCTTCTTTGGCGGTGATGTGGTTCACATGCCCTTTGATGAAGTTCTAGGGCTTCTTGAAAGCTTGCCTGGAGTTCTAACCTCATGATGATCTTGCATTGCCTGTAGCTTGGAGCTTCTTAGGGCAGATCTTGTCTCTTTGCAATAGAAACAGGTCACTCCATCTGATAGGATGAAGTTCTTTGGCATTGGCCCACTAGCAAGAAGGGCACGGATCGCCTGAGGAGCTGAACGGTTGGCCTAGAAAGGTGGACAGTTGGTGGCTAGCCTAAAGCTGTTGGATGGTGGTGGGGTGCTACGAGCTTTAGGAAAACCTCCTAGGTTGACCTTCTAAGTAACCATCCTCCTCTTGCAGTTCTCTATCTCAACATGCTTGCCCTCCTAGAGAATAGCCTTGCTAACCAGTTGGTGAAAATTAGAGTAGTCGTTGGAGAGGAGCTACACTAAAATATTGTCATTGAGGCCTCCCAAGAACCTCTCCTGCTTTGCCTCATCAGTGGCAATATTTTCTAGTGCGTAACATGCCAGTTGGTTGATCTTCTGAAGGTATTCATTCACTGTACGCCCTCCTTGACGTAGTGCTCAAAACTCTTTCTTCTTTAGGGTGATGATGCTAGTGGGGATATGAGCTTTACGAAACTGCTGCACAAACTCGCTCCAATTAATGGCTTGTGTGTTGGGGTGAGCGACAGTGAAGGTATCCCGCCACTCTAAAGTGGGTCCATACAGTTGATGGGAGGCAAAGAGAACTCACTCCCGATCATTGCACTGAAGGATGTCCAGCTTCTTCCCAATAGCTCGGAGCCAATCGTCTGTATCCATCGGCTCGTTGCTGCTGGAGAAGGTCGAAGGACACATCCTCACGAACTCCGACAGTCTTGACTGGGGAGCCTAAACTGGTGGTTGATGATGAGCGGGTTGAGTGGAGTTGTTGATGGTCTGAACTAGCAGCTGGATGAGGTGGTTCTGGTAGGCCATCATTTGGGCCCGGGCCGGGTCCGCTAAGCGTGTAGTGACGGGGGAATGGGAGCAGTGTGACCTCCATGAGCTCTGTTGTGGTTGCTATTGCCATTGCCATTATCGTTGCTCCTGATGTTCACCATCTTCTTGGTGCTTTTAAGGGTTAGAGAGAGATAGAAGGAACTAAGAGGGGTTTTTATGTCCATCTCACAAGCAAAACACAAGCAAACAACCAAATAGAAGGAATAATTAGCACAAATCAAACTTCAATAAAGCAAAAGCAACTTTATTATTTATTTTATTATGATAATCTTGTGGTTGTTGATAAAGGGATAATAGCTCACAAGTATGCCTTTTATTATTGTAAGGTTTAAGTCCTGAAAGATATCCTACTGGGCTAGTTTGAACTGGGCTGGGTACTTCTTCTTGAGTCCTGTGCAGCGTTTCTTAGGTGGCAACTTGACAACGCTTTCTCCCTGAACTGAGGAGCCGTCATCTTCTGCACGAAGCTCTGCTAATTCCTTGTCTACTTGGTGGAGCTGGTAGGTTGCGAATCTAAGCTCGTCCAAGGTGGATTGATACAGATAGTCTGGTGACTCGGTGAGCTACACCTACTGAACTGGCCTAGGATCATCTTCATCCTCCATGCTCACAAAGAAACTCCTAGAGATGGCGGGGTACTTGCTGGGATAGTACCAGAAAGCAGTGCCTTACAACTTTACCTCATAGATGTCCCTTAGCTTGCAGATGGCCTCTCAAGTTACTTCCTAGATACCGGCGAGGAAGGTATCCCGAGGCTGTGGAATGCCAAAAATATGGAAGGCAGCTTCATCTCCTATGTTGACGAAGATCAACACCTCCGCTCTCTAGTGTTCTTGGTTGCCATAGGACTGAAGGTATCCGGCTTGTATTCCATAAGAAATCCTGGTTGGGGTCTTGGCCATCTGAAATATTTGAAAAGAGAAAGGAATTAGAAAACCACTTTTAATAAAGGATTGTAGTTAAGTAAGGGAAAGAGGGAGACAAGCTTTTATGAAAGTTTTGGAAATTATACTTTATAATAAAATAGGTCCTTATGAAAAACCAGTTCTATTCTATCTACAGTCACATCTTAGAGTTGTCATGGCTCTGATACCATCTCTATCGGACCCTAGGAGCAATGCCTTCAGATCCTCTATGTTAATCATACTAGTCCAGGATCAGCTAGTACACACAGTGGCAACAAGGATACATATCAAGCAAAATGATAGACTTTATTAATTAAAGAGAGTACGACGTTATGGCCAAGTTTTACATCATCACTACTCATTGGTGAAATATAAAGGGAAATAACAACGGAAATAAAGTAAATAAAGCGGTGAAGCCACAAGCCTAGCCACAGCAAAACAACAGTAAAACGGGGTCTCCTTATCCTGATCCTCACTGTAGTCAAAGTCATCCTCCTTTGAGTAACAGAATTAGCAAGGGTGAGCACATAAAATATACTCCGTAGAGTTACATGGGAAAATGCATTATAATGTAGAAGCAACAAGTGAGGGCTTATAGGGTTATTTGAGCATAAATCAGCATTTAAAGAAATATAGTAAATAAATAGAAAATTACTGAATTTAATACAATAAGTAAAGATAGAAATTTAAACAAATTAATACCGTTAGTGTATGGACCTGTAATATCCTGAACGTCGTTACGGCGTAAGTTTTTAAATCAATCGTGGAGTCGCCGGTTTTTCGGTGAATCGCGGGAAGGGAAAATAAAAATTGTAGAACAGTATAAAATGAATAAATTAAATTAAAAAATTTAATTAAAAACCCAAAGTCGGCTGCCTGGGGAGTGGGCCGACCGCCTCGACCAAGGCCCAAGGGGTGGCTGCACCCCAGGTCGAACTCCCTCCCCTTAACCCTAGAGCCTCCCCTTCCCCTTCTCCCAATCCAGCCGCCACCTCCCCTTCTTTCTCCACCCCGTGGCCGCCCCCTCCCAGCAGTTTGGCACCCCATTGCTGCTGCCTTGGAGCCAAGGAGAGGAAGGAGAAGGAGAAAAAGGAGAGGAGAAGGAAGGATAAAAAGAAGAGGAGGAAAGAAGAGGGGTGATCTCTCATCTAGGTAATTTTTTCCCATCTCAAACCATTTGTTTTTCAGAATAATTAGGGTTCCTGGCATGGATTTTGAAGGGAGATTATTGATTAATTGCCCGATTAGAGATTACCTGCTGTCTGCATGTAGATTGATTCGCGCAGCGCGTCTTTTTGCGCGGTTTTGACCCATCATACAATTTTTCCTGTGGATCTTCCCAAAAGGAAAATTGTAGAGAACTTCCAGACCCATCTCCTGTATTTATTTCAGAATATTTGGCCGTGGGATCTGGGCGTAGCAGGGTCAGGAATACCGCTGTCTGTCAGGGGAGCAAATTGGGACATACTGCTGTTCAACTGTGATTTAGGGGTAGTAAATGATTTTTATGATTATGGTCGTAATTTAGAAACTTGTAGGTAATTCAGAAATCTAGATTTTGTATAAAATTTAGATTTTTTAGATCTCTGTACTGTTGTTGGGACGCATTTGAATGTTGCTGTCCAGTCTGCCAGAACAGAGATCTTTCTCTGTTTTGGGCATTAAATTACACCTAGCTGTGTTAAAAATAAAAATATGTATTCTACATGAAAAATATAGGCTTTTAAGTGATGAATCCAGAGAGGTATCGTTTGCTGTAATTGAATCAATATTTTTAAAAATACGAAAATGTTAAGCAGCGCTGCTGTAGAGGGCAATTTGCTGAATTATTGAGCGGAGAGGAGTTTGTGCGAGTTCAGGGTTCTAGTGACGCCTTTAATTATTTTAGTCATGTTTGTATGATATGGCTTTGTGCTGAGAGTTGCCTTTTGGACAGTTGGTCTTGTCCCCTGAGCGCTCTTGATCTGCTTCACTTCAGCGGTTGAGGCAAGTAAACGTAGTGGTGGTTGCTACCGTTTAACTTGTTATTCCTTCTACTTGTAATTTACATTATTATTGTAATTTGATACATTATGCCATGATTGTATGATATTTTAATTGTGGAGATGGTAGCAAGTATTGATCAATTGATATGTTGATATTCTGCTAGTGGACATGTGGAATTTTTGCTTAATGTGATATTGCGGAACATGAAATTAATATGTGGTGGATGTGGATACGTTGTGAGCATGATAATGCTCCTTGAGGATGGATTAGTGTGATTTATGATTGTCATATCATTCATATCATATCATGTCATTTGCATATGTGGATGTCGCCGCACCTAGCCGCGATCAGCACTGAAGACAACATCGTATATTGCCGTAATACGATGCACCTCTTATCCCGCTGGGAAAGAGTGATGTGGAGCATACACATTCATATGCATTGCATTATGGAAAGATCATTTGCATACATATGCGATGTATTGTGGTGAAGTTATTTTGTGGAATAATCAACTTCATAATTATAGTGTGAAATTGGCTCATGTGAGCTACTTGTGGTATGAGAAATGTGGATGTGGTAGTGAAATGGGGTTCGTCCCTTGTGTATGGTGTCGGGACCCCGGATTTTCAAATCCGGACCCTCTGTGTATTACAGCACTAGTCCCAGATCAAAGCTAGTGCACACAGTTAAACAGTAATGATTACATTGCCAACAACGAATATTACAATAATAAAGAGTACAGACCGAAAAGGTCTCTTCATTACAACTGAGGTTTTGAGACCTTGCAAATAAACAAACACAGCAGAAGCAAAATAAACTTTGATAAAGACCCATCAATACGCCATAGGAAATTGACTAGGGAAGCGCAACCTAGTACTCCGGAAATCCTTCGTCAAATCCACACGCAAAGTAGTCGTAGTCTCCTTCCTGAGCTTCGTATTCCTCTGAGATTTTATTTTTAAGTGTAGCATGTGAGTACATAAAGTACTCCGCAAGTCTTGGGAAAATGTAATATATGTAAGGCTTAACAAAGGGGTTATACGATTCTTTTGCACAAAGCAACATTTTATTTTTAATACCATTTAATATTTTTGAAGGTAGGAATTTAACAAAGTAATTATCTTGTCCGAAACTATTCAATACTTTTATAGTGAAGGTTCTATCCACCATCACTAGATAACTGGCTCCATTCACCAAAGTTCAAGTCTACGGGTTCCACCCACCCACACCGGTTTCAACTACCGTAACAACCCCGAGATTTCCTCCACTCTCGGATTCCAAAAACTTTATTTTAAAACCAAAATCTACCATGTGAATGCATTCCTTGCCCGCCCTTAACCGTGGGCACGACTATTCAAATAGTTTTAACACTCTGCAGAGGTTGCACAACTTTACTCACAAGAGACAATTTATCTTAATAGCCAGCATGCTTCCTTAGGCATGAGGCCCAGATAATTCATCACAAAACCTTTACCTTACTCTAGTCTAGCTAGTCACCACCCGCTGAGGTTTCACCGCTGAAGGGTCAAATCCACCAGCACGAAGCCCCTCTTGCGTCGTATGAGTACAAGAAACCCCGCCCTCACCGTGAATAACCAACACACCCGGCACCCACTTTCCATCGGTGGTACCTAAACTAGTATATTGTAAGTTATTCAGCTAAGTCATACCCATATAGACATGTGGTTGTACTGTAGTGCTCAATTTGGACAAACACAAGCGTCGGTCCTTAATTTGAACATACCCTTTTCAAGGTCTTGTGCTAAATCTGCACCAATCCAATCTTACCATCCACCCAAGTCTAAAACATCTTTCACCATCTTAACAACAACATCAATATTGATTGCTACTAGATGAAATCATTCATATCCATTTTCCACCCGAGGGTTATACTGACCGACTAGTTTGTCTAAGCATTTACTACTGTTGTAAAATTATCAAATTCATAATAATCTCAATACTGAGACAAGAGAGATATATGGTGACAAAGGTACATGGCTGTCAATGTCAAATGAGGGCATAACAATTGTCGGTTTAACTATTATCCTTACAATATAAATTATCATTTTATGTAACATAGCAATGCATTAAATTTAAAATAATCAAAAATATTTCACAAACATAGGTTCAAAATGTTCAAAGGAGACTTGCCTTCGTGTGCGATAACTTGACTTTCTTGTTGCGGGTCTGCGAATTCTTCGACAACGTCGGGTTCTACGAGCAAAACGATAAAACAACAAACAAATAAATACAAATAATATTACAAAGATATAATATATTTACTGGAAGGAAGTTTAAAATTTTATATGAATTTAGGATAAGGTTTCAATGGATTCGGAGTTCAAACGAGGAAGAAAGGATTTCTGGAAGATTAATTGAATAAGGATTTACCGAGAATAAAATATTTGAGTTCAGAAAAATAAAATAAACTTTATGGGAATTTTACAAAGTTTGAATTTGAATTTGAGTTCAGAAAATTTGAAATGGAACTGAGATTTTGAAAATGAAATGGGTATTTGAAATTTGAAATTTAAATTTAAAAGTATCATATAAATTTCAAAAATTTAAAAGGTGGGCAGAAATGGATAGTTTGTAATTTTTGATGAATTTAGAAATTTGAATGGGCTAAAACGGAGTTAGGATGAAGGAGGATAGGCTCTGGGAAAATTAAATTCAGAAAAAGAAAAGATTGAATTTCCCGAATTATTTTTGTACTAGAAATTAATTTATTACGTCAGCAGGAATTAATGGAATTATTTTCCTAAAGAAAAATCGGTTTTATTATGCCACGGCGTCACCGGGTAGGCCGATCGCCGGTGGGCCTGGTCCATGTGGACCGAGTCCACGGACTGGAGGGGAGGCTGAGGTGGTACGGGGGCGAGGTGGCGCTGACGGGGCAAGGAGGGGCCGAGATGGCGTTGACATGGCGCTGACGCGGCGCCACACCGCCGCCACGCTTATGCGGGTGGCGGTCCGAATCGGAGAGAGAGGGAGGAAATTAATTTTTCGTTTAGTTTTTGATTTTCTAAAAACCTAGAAATTAAATATATAGCTCAGAAAAATATGAAATTACTTTCAAAAATTCTAGAAAAATTCACATAAGTTTCTGGGGGTATTTTGAGCTTAGATAAAATATTTCTAACTTCTTTTGGTGTTATATTTTTAAACTAAGATTTTTTTTAATTCTAGAAATTGATTTTAAATTCTGGCAAAACTCAGAAAAAATTCAAATAAGATCCAATTTCTTTAAAATATTTAATTTGAATTTATATTTTTAAAAACCACAAATTTTGGGATGTTACATATGGTAAGGGTGATGGTTGTGGCATGAGATTCTTTTCTCTTGTGCTAATTGTTAATAGCAGTTGTGGATGTGAGAAACAATAGAGTATTGAAGTACAACATACATATGTTTTATTGTCTTGGGTGGAGATGGTGGTTGAGGTTTTAAAGTAGTCAAACAAGATTTATTTGCTAGTGTTTACCGTCATTGATGGTGATTTGAGGTTGAGGATATAAACATTGTTAATTATGAAAAATTAAATGTTGATGATTAATCTATTGTGGTTTGTGGAAGATTAAATGTTTTATTTGCATTTAATTGTGGATAAAATGACTGCATTCATATGCCAATTAAATCTGAAATTGAAGAGGTATGATTCATGGAAGTTTGTGGTGGTTTAATAATGGTGGACATGAATTGTGGTTGTGGTTGTATGGAATTATAAATGATGATGTATAATTGTTTGTAGTTTGAATAACCTGTTAAACTGTTTGTTTGCTGAGATTTTATCTCATCCTTGTTTCCCCCCTCCCTATAGGTAGACTTTGAGCATGCATGGGAAGGGTAGAGCGGCACCACACTGATACACGTGAATCATATTTTTATGATGTAATAAAGTTGAAAGGATTCTAGACCTTTGCATAACTTTGTTTACATTATCTTAATAATGTTAAATTTGTGAACAATGTTTTAGATTAAAATGTTGTAGGATGTTTTAAATATTGAATTGCTATCACTATCCTGTTATTCCTTAGTGTTTATGCTTCCGCTTATACTATCTTGTTTAGTAATTTTTACTAGTTTAATTTATCTTGTAAATTGGCTAGTTGTGGAGTGGTTTTAGTAGCATCCCAGGGTAATGTGGGTCCTGGGGTGTTACAAGACCGACCTGACACTAACCTAACCATGGGTATCCCAGCTAAACTATCTTTCTCCAAAAAGATTTCAACAATTCTACTTAAACCAGTTTTTGAAAACAAAGTCTAATCCATGAAAAACTTTACCCAGTATGCTCATGATCGTGGGCACGACTATGTAGGATAGTTTATACACTCTGCAAATGTGCTACAACTTTACCTACAAGATATGATAACCTTATCATGTCCGTCTAACACACTTTCGAAGGTGTGCGACTAAGAGATCATGATAAGCCTTTACAATACAAAGCTATCAACCTAGCCACGCCTCCACTAAGGTTTCACCCTAATAAAAAATCCACTAGATTGGGGTCTCTCTTATGCCATGTGAGACTTCTCGCGGTATACGCCACGCTCATATTCAACTTATTGCGAGAATCAGGTTGGGACCTACAAATTAGTCAGTCAGGACTGTCCCATACCAGCCTTGTGATAGCACGATAGGGCTTTGTAATAGTAGCTCATAAACCGGTACTTAATTGATTTAGACAAACTTTCCACATGCCCCATGTGCCTAGCACCCACGTCGAGTCACCGAGCAGCAACATATGTTAGCAAGCACCCACCACCACCTAACCATTTGTCTAAGTCTAAACTAAGCTTTTATGTTTTATTTTGAAACATTTCATAGACCTTCTTGACTCACCAAAGTCAAAAATACATTTCTAAAACTCATCATTTCATGTGAAAAATTATCCCAACCTAAAGTTATTTCCAAGCATGTTTAAGCATTTGCTACAAAAATTCTCTACTCCATACTAGTGTACTAACCAAAGTGTTATTCTAGGGTAACAAGATATCCAGGGATCAATGTCAAATGACGTGATAATAAATAGATATTAACTAAGTTTAAAATTAGAATTGAAACACAATGAATAAAATTAAGCATGTAGCATAATTTAAAATAATATAATTTTATTTGCAAACTGGGATTAACATGGTCAAATTGTAAACTTGCCTTGCCATGTCCTAATGAGTATCGTCGAAGTATAATTAATTAGAATTGTTGCAATCTACACGTGAAATTAACAAGCTAAACCCAAACAAAATTCCAATAAACTCTAAAAATACAAAATCATGGTAGATTTGGATAGATTATGATTTTAGATGAATTTAAAAATTTGAATGGGCACAACTGGAGCTAGGATGAAGGAGAATAAGCTCCTAGAAACTTGAATTCTAAAAAAAATGAATTAAAATAAAATTTTGAAATTATTTTCCTAAAGAAAAAGGGAATTATGATGTCAGAAAGGGTTTTTATTTTTGGTTGAATTATTTTTCTAAAGGAAAGTTAGAGTTATTGCGTCCAATGAGGGGTGCAAAGGGAGAGTACATCAAGGCGATCTAGGTTATACCTTGTGCGGGATGTGAGGTCGACTGAGATGGTCGATGCCCAGAGCGGTGGCTGCGTGGCTCGATGCTCGACGGGAGGTGGTTCCAGTGATGCTCGAGCTCGGTGGAGGGGCGAGTGAGGATGGCAACGGTTCCACGAAGCTTTCAGTGGCGTCGACTAGGTTGAGGATGCCTAAAATATTGTGAATTTCTCAACAGAGAGCTCACTGATGCTCAGACGACTGGTGCTCGGTGCGGTGGAGTGGGGACTCGAGAGAGGAATTGGATGGCAGGGAGGTGGTGGAGTCAAATGGGGGGTGGCACCTAGGGTATTTATAGTACTGAGGAATGGAGCATGGTGGCTAACCGGCCACGTGGAAATGATGGCGAGCTATGGCAGTTGCAGGGGATAAGGATGAGGTGGGCGTGGAAAAAGGGGAGAATGAGCGCAGACGCATGTGAGGGAAAGCCGAAAGAGGCTACTGTATGAAAAAGGGAGGCGATGTAAAGGCGGGTGGCCATTGGCCATGACAACAGGGAGGAGGAGATGAGCAGCGAGTGGAGGAAGAAAGGGGTGGGGCCGGGGTGTCAACGGGAGAGTGAGGGGGAGAAAGAGAGAGAGGCGGTGGGGGCGGACGATCACGGTGTGTGGCGGCTTGGGAGAATTCGAGCCGTCGTGTGGAAAGGAGAGGAGAGAAGGTGCGGGGCACAGGAGATGATGCCATATGGTGTGAGGGGAAGATTCAGGCTAGCCACATGTCAGCCCGAAAGGAGGGAGAAATTTTGAATTGTTTTGGTACTTTTCATAAATGCTAAGAACTTCAAATAAGCTTAGGAAGTAGCAAAAAATCCTAAAATTTCCAAAAAAAATTATAAAAAATTCTACAATTCAAGAGGAACTCAACAAAAATAAAATCATCTCAATATAACTACAATTAAACACAAGTTTTATTAGATCTTTCTCTAGGCTAGAATAGAAGTACAGAAAAGAAAAGCAAAAAAATCAAATTAAATCCAATTAAATTAATCCTAGAATTTTGGGATGTCACACCTTAGGAACTATAATGGTAACTTTACTAACTATAAGCCGTCTTTAAGTAGCATGTTAGTTTTGCTTAAGTGCTCAGGGTATTAAATTGCCCTATCATCATCTTTTATATCATGGAACTTATTTTGGGCAGTCATTGAAGGGAAATAACTGGTATATTTAAGATAACTTAATTTTATGCTTCTCAAAACCCTAAAACTTGTTGTTACCATACCTAGGCGAATGGTATGAAGGTTGGTATGGATATAGCACGAGAAATTATGGTTTGTGGTAAGAATCGCTCAGATAACTCTAAGGACTGGTTCCTGTGATGACCTCCCAATGTAAAATAATGCAATCACAAGTCTATAATGGGTACGACCTGACTAACTATTTTACATCCACTAGTGTGGGTTGCACCATTAGAGTGACCCACGAGTCGTGTCATTTATTTTAAGCCGTCATGGACACGGGTCGTGTCATTGGTGTAAGCTGCCGTATGGTGCAAAAGGGGGGTAAATCAACCGGGATCTATGGCTCACCGAAGCGACGGAATCAAAGCAATGCGATGGTGGCTGCACCGGGATGGTGAAGGATTTCGTGCTCGATCGGTTTTAATAATTTTAGAAATTCCTTTTTGACTTCTAAAAATGCAAAACCATTTCAAAAATGTTGAAAAAATTCTAGAAAAAAAAATCCAAAAATGCACTAATGAAGATTTTAAAATAACTATATAGGTTTCGGGAAATTTGAGTTGTTACATAAAATCTACAAAATACTACTATCGTGACTTTTCCATCCCACTAGAGCGAACTGACCATTTTTGCCCTCACTATTCCATCATTTATTTCTTTTTCCTCCTATAATGTCTAGTCTCACCTGTCATTCTCCCCTCCAACTAAAGTTAAGATCAATCTCTCCTGTAATATCTCTACTCTCTCTCTCTCTGTCCGATGGTGACGGTGGTGATTCCATTGGCGGCGAGGATCAGCTACGGTGAAGGGGGCATAGAGAGGTGGATTGAGGCGTGGGGGATCTATTTTTGCACTCAAACATGGGTTGAGGCTTTATGGGGTGAGCTAATGGCGGTGGTGATGCATTGGTGAAATAAGACAATATCCCAAATCAGAGTGCACACGACCACCAGTAGACATAGGGGATTGCGGTGGTGGCGACGACTTGGTTCGAGGAGATTCGAGGAGGGCTAGCAGCGGTGACCATGGGTGGCAAAGCAGGGTACATAGTGGTGGCGTGCTGGGAATGACAAGGTCGAGTTTGGGGGTGGTGGGATAAGTTCAGTAGGATGAGGCGGAGCTAGTAGATGGTTTGTATTGAGGAAATTGCGGACAGGGGATAGAGTTGAATTTGGTGGTGGCTGAAGCTCACCTATTTTGGGGATAAAGATGAGATTATGGCCTGGATAACCATGTCACAACATGTTCCTAACACCTAAATCTCACCCCTACCATTTATTTCTTCATCCTTCGTGCAACCGAGCTAGAAAGCAGCTGGAGATTTTGTCAGAACAATAACTATTGAAGAGGCGCAGGAAAAACTGAAACCAAGAAAGATTGATTGCTGCTATTCTCATGCCAAATGATTGGGACTTCAAACTAAATAGCAGCTGGATCTCAGGAGCAATAAAACACAAACAAATAGCAATCTGGCTGAAGAAAGACATCAGACAGAGCAAAAATTCGAAAACTGAATTGCTGAACAAAGTAATTGAAGAGAAGAAAATTAAGCAACCATTGAAACCAGATTGAGAGCAGATTTTGATTAACTGATCATACGGCCGAGAGCTCTCAAATCTTATAAGAAAAATTACCTCGTCTCAAGAGCACAAAAGATAACACAACTCCTTTGCCTCCAGAAACAGTAAACCTTAGAAAATTGAGAAACAGAGGAAGTCTGCAGCAGATTAAATCTTGGAAAGAAAGATGCAATTAAAATGTTTACTCTAGCCAAGGGGCTTTGAGGAGATACCTAGTTCAGAGCGAAATGATTTTGCAGCTTCTCGACCAAAGATTCAACTCAAAACAAAAGAGGCAGAGAAGAACAGAGAGCAAAAAGAAACAAAGGCATATCACAGAGACAAACAGGAAATCAGAACAACTAAACCACAAGACATCTCAAATAGAGAATTTCTGAAATGGATACAGAGAGATGAATGATTACATGAGAGTTTGTCTACAGCCATCTCATTACATCTCTCACCCCGAGAGCAACACACACACAACAGAGATAAAATCACAAGCAAATAACACAACTCCACACCTGAGCACCCGTGCTCTCCTAGACACAACTCACCCCATAACAGAGAAAAGAAAAACTCACAATAGCACTAGAGAACAACCTCTCTATTTATAGCCTTCCACTACCGGGTTCACAATTTGCTTTGCCCATTAAAACTCAACGCTTTACCCGTTATCTTCAACCGAATTCGCTTCCACTCTGCAGCCTTGCGTATTTTACCAAAATGCCACTCCTGCACCTTCCTGAAAACTTCCTCTTCTCTTGCTGTCCAAGCCTCGCAACCACTTCGAGTCCTCTCCATCTTCGGCATCTCCCGACCGTTTTGACCTCAGCATCGCCTATACCTAGTCTGGCCATCTTATGCCTCACCACAACTCCGCCTCAAAGTCCTGCAGCCATCACAGACAAGAAAACATCACATAGCACCGCTCGAAACACTGTAATCATACATCAGCATCAGTAGAAACTACTCAAACATGAAATAGCCAAATCCAACTCAAACTTTCTAAAACAAGTGTCAATTACTCATCACAAACATGAGGTCATCTCCACATGGTCTCTCAGTTACGCCTCCTAAACTAGTTGGGGCATGCTCAACCATGGACGTAGGCAATGGACTAGGAGAAGTGGTCAGGGGCTGATACATATAAAAATATAATATCATCTAAGTAATGATGCACAAATAAATGAAGAAAGAATTAAGTCATGAGCTTTTCAACTTTCTTGAAGCATAGACTGACTCCACTTTCAAAGGAAAGTAAAGCATTAGTGGTAGTAAGTGTACAACTGCCACCACCTGAGTCATTATTAGAAATATTTACACCGGGATCATTTATCCTAGGTATCCTCACTCTAATCAGAGGAGTTTCTTCCTATTGATCAACCTCATCGTCCTCAACCTGAACATGTGGGAATGAAGGAGATGTTGAGATATATTTTCATATTGGATCTTAGATTTTGTCTTGGGCACCTGAGTGGTCTTCCTAGTTTCAGTAGCCTTAACAACCGCAACAACTTTGGCTGCTTTTGCCAGCTTTTCCTACGCATGAGGTCAATCATGAAAATGTTTCGATCAAATGGAACGAGAAGGAGAAGGGACACTTGTTGGAATTGTTGCACTAGGTGAACACTGGTCAGGCTACTACATCATTTCTAGCTCTAGCCACTGGTTTCATAACCACCACTTGTGAATGTCCAGCTGCAGTGGTCTTGGATTTTTTTTGGCTGAGGTGCTTGATTTGCTTGACCCTGCCTGGTCGCCAGACCTCTTTCTACCATGCATCGAAAAAAGAGGGGACTTATCAATTATAATCTTAGTTAAAATTCAAGATTAAGAATGTGTTTCTTTATATACATGTATACGTTCATTTTGAAACTCTTTTGAAGCCGTAATAAGGTTGGATGGTTAATCAGCAAGTGGAATGGGCTCTGAACCATCTTTGATAGTTCTCAATGTTTTGGAAGTTCTTCCCACTACTTCTTATTATGAGAATTCTAAAGCAAAAATACAAATAAACTTAGTAATATATGTGCTACTAAATAAAAATAATAATTTTTAGGAAATTCGGGGAGTAAACATACCTGTAGGGCTATCCTTTGTTGAGTCTTCAGCCCCTTCAGACGTCCAAGCATAGCGAACCCTCTTCTTCAAAGGACTGATCTTGTGGTGGAGGAAGTCATGAACTATATTCTGACCAGTTAATCCGGCTGCTACTAGGGAGATAATTGTATCAACCAGCCTTTTTTCTTTGCTTGTCAACTTCAAAGAATCCTTCTCACTCTCCCTATTTTGTGTCGACCATATGGAGGGGGACTCCTAGTAAACTTAAGGTGACTACCTCCAGGGAGTTCAAAATATAACCAATCCTTTTGATAGTCCTACCATGCATCCTTAATTGGAAGAGGAGGATATTTATTGGCCATATGGTCTTGTAACTTGAAATACATACTGTCACAATTCCCTTGACCTCTGTTCATATGGGCGAATTGATAGAAATGGTGAAAAAGACGAATAGAAAGGGGGATGCCAAGGTTTCGCAAAGATGTGAAAAGACACTAAGAATTAAAAATTGAATTTAGCCCAAGATGAAACAACTCAATTCCATAGTGGTCAAGAATATCTACTAAGAATTCACTCTCTGGTAGACGAAAACTCAATTGTGTAAATGAGGCAAAAAGAACAATTCAACCTTTAGATGGAGTCGGAAAAAATTTGTCACCAGCGGAAGTCCATTTGATTAGGGCTTGAGGTGGGAGATAACCCGATCTTCAGGCTCTTTGATTTTGCTCTCTATGTAGTTAGTTTTGTCAAAACCCCCATGGGTGAGACCATGAAGAGCTCAAAAGAGAGAGAAGGAGACAAAAAGTTTGGAAACGGGAGGATTGTAGAGGAAAGATTGAGGTGAGGATAAAAGTGAAGGTAAAAAGAAGGAAGTCCTTTTATATGTCTTTTTTACTGCAGCTATTCAACCACTTATCATGTTTTTTTGGATTTCTATTCCCACTAAGAGGGTGCAGTTATCGAGGAAAAGGAATCTTTTCCTCTCTCCCATGTTCTTATTAAATGACTAGAGTGATTATGGAGAAAAATATCTTGATGCGCGTCTCAAAGAAGAGAAAGCCTTAATTAAATGTTTTATTTTCTTAATCCTTGGAGGCTAGCTAACGAGGATTTTTGACCAGCCAACATTTTTTGTGAAAGTAAAGTCAAAGATATAATCTCTTTAATTATAAGCCCACTTAATATAACAGTTATATCTACGACCACAGTTTAAAAGAGGCCTTATTCCTTTTGTTATAAATAAACTAGTTGAAGGTTATTAGCCCTGACTAGGCGAACTGGTCAGGAGACATGGAAGTTTCTCACATGATCAACGTGAAGGGTAGTTATTGGCAAATATAGCAACCTATGAGGCATGATGGTTCAAGACTCAACAAAGACACGTGTGTGGAGACTGGAAAGAAAATACGCCTTTAGCAGTATTAACTGCCGCCCCTTAGATAGACATAAATAGGGTGGCATGCGTGTCCTAGGGACATCGAATTTATTCGCAATCTTGTAACACTCAATCTGTCCTCAGCAATAGTGTCTTTTGCTTGATTGTGCTTTCTTGTCTTTATTTTCCGTAAGCCCGATAGGACCCTGGGTGTGGATCATCGACACTTTTGATCATAACACCTAGAGTTGAAAACACTACTATCAAACAACTTTTGGGTTTCATGTGCTAGAGATGATCTGTGGTTTTCTGAAATTTACTTTTTCCAAATGAAACTTACTCGAGAGACAAACAACTCCCTATCCTGTGGGCCGAGGCCAATGAGTTGGTCGGCCCACCCACGGTGGATTAAAGCCTCCATAGATCCTGCCAGCCCGTTTCTTCCGGCGACGCACGCAGACGCAGCCGTCGCCTCTCTACTGCAAATCCTCCGCCGCGCCGCCGCCGCCGCCGCCGCCGCCTCATCCTCGCCTCCCTCCGTTTGGATAATCGGAGAATCCGGGGGTAGAGGAATAGAGTTATAAGCGTCGATCATGGCTGGTACGAACCAAAATCCTGAAACCCCACCTTCTCTTCTTCACCGAGTTCTGGATCCTTCCTGCTACATGGCGCAGCTACTCACAGCATCTTTGTGTGTGTGTGTGTGTGTATGTTTGTTTGTGATGGGTGGCATGGAAGACTACGAGCAGGAGCAGGAGCAGGAGATGGAGGTGGAGGCCCTGCAGGCCATCCTCATGGACGACATCAAGGGTTGTTCTCTTCCATCCTTTCCTTCCCCAATCTTTGGTTCTTTGCTTCCTCTAGCTCAGCTCTTCTGCTCCTTACCGCATTTTTAACCATCGGTGCGTTTGGGAATTGATACAGAGATCGACCCCAGCGAGAGCGGGCTCGGCACCACCGCCCGCTGCTTCCAGATCCTCCTCTCCCCTCAGGTACTAGCAGAGGAATCCGTTGTGTATACCATCGTAACGCTTTCTTGAATTCTGCGTACTCCAATGGCCTAGGCGAAAACGTTGAACGTCGTGCGTTTAAGCTTCTTGAAATTGATGTGCTTGTTATATTTCCTGCTGTATTTGCAATGCTTTTGATGAAATTATTTATATTTTCCCGCTTTCTGTTGGCTAGGATGATGATTTCGATGAGTCGGCTCATGTGCCAGGTAAAACTGATTTGTAGAGAAACAAATTATATTAAAAAATACACAACCTTGCAAATATTCTGGAATGCTGGATTCATATCAGATTTCATGTGAGTATGTTATCTGGCCCTGATTTGCAGTTCAACTGGCTCTGATTTTTGCACACACTGAGAAATACCCAGATGAGCCTCCGCTTTTGAATGTGAAAAGGTTGTGTTATATAACTTGATGTTCCAGCATGGCTAGAAGCAGGCATTGTGCCTATGGATAGTTTCTAGTTGTGATTTAAATTTCATGGTGCTTTTGGTGCAAGATGTATGCTCATTCTATTTTTAACACTTACCATTGTATTTCAAACTCATTCATGCAGTGTACGGGGAATTAAATCAGAAGACCTTGCATCCTTGAAAGAAAAGCTTGACCAAGAGGTATTTAAGTACTTGGCTTCAAGTTGGGCCTGTTTAATTCACATGATTCTAAAAACACAGGAATAGGATAGGAATACATGTGCAAAACAGAAGATTGGAAATCAAATGGATTTTCAATTTTGTAGGATTGGGCGTTTTGAACACAAGAAGAGAAAGAACACATGAATTTAGAGTGAATAGTGTCTATCTCACATGGCTAAAATTGTCAAAGTGTGTGCAACAATTGAAACTCTTCGAAGTTCATAAATGAGCCAAATAAATGTGGGCATTTATTTTATTATTCTTTGGGTAGAAAACAATATTAGTTGTCACCTTCTACTTTGTTACACTGTCATGCCTTTCTAGGATTTGCAAAATGGTCATTGTGACTTCATATCAATGCTAGGTTGAGTTTTGGCTGGGATCTTACAGAGTTACAGTCTTTGAATATATTGTGCTCAGATATCACCAAAACTAGTTGGGAGCCTTTATTGCTTGTGAGGTATATTCATTATCATCCACCTGATATGGCAGTCATCTCATGTTCTGTTGAACATTCCCATCGTTTAGGCAACTGAGAATCTTGGCATGGCTATGGTATATACTCTTGTCACATCAGCTAAAGAGTGGTTAAGTGAGAAATATGGACAAAATGTTGGAGATGAGGAACCTGAAGAAACTGAAGAAGCAGAAGAGGAGGTATACTTCACTTATTCCCTTATCTGTTTTGTATCTTCTTTACTATGAATCTGTAGGAACAAGGTTCAGTTATTGCTGGCAAAGTGGCAAGTATAAGGGTTGCTTCTTTGTGGCCACTAGCCATCCAGAATCAGAGGACAGAGGGTGACATGAGGCTGTGACTATGGCTTTATATAGCGGTGCAGTTGCACAAAATCAATTTCCTTTTCCAGCTAAGAGTACATATGTCAAAATTTTAGGGACACTGGTAGCTCTAGGATGCATGGTTTGGAGTGGTTCTTATTCTTGTCGTATTGAGTCACTTACATGAGCAAATTTAAGTATTACACGTGTTGTATTATTGATGTTAAGGGTATTTAGGTCATTTCCTATTGTCTAGGGTTTAGGTCCTTGTGTCTCTTGTACTATATATATACCCTATAGGCTATTGTAATACAACAAGTTTCCTTCATATTAACATGGTATCAAAGCCTAGATTTAGAACCTAGCTCCACCCACCGCCACTGGGCCACCGCCGCCCCGGGAGAGTCTGCCCACTCCCGGGGTGGCCACCTCCCACCATCGTCATGTGCCACCGTCGCTCAAGCTCTCCAAGCCGCCGCCAACCTTGATCCGGCGGCCGTGCCCTCGCCTCCCGGATCCGAGGGCCTCAGACGGATTCGGTAGAGCTCACCCGCCCAGCCACCGCCGCCGGATCCGGCCGTGCCTCCTTCACAAATCACGGATCCAGTAGTCCCCCACTGGATCCGCCTTCTCCCATTGCCTCCACCGCTGCCCCCGCCTCCGCCTCGATGCCGCTCCATCCTGCGCGATCCAGCTCCTCACGCTAGATCCAGCGCCCGGCTCTCCCCGCCAGATTCGCAGACTCACGCCTCCCTTCGCCATTGCCGCCCCGCATCCGCCCACCACATCGATCCGGCCGCCACCGCCTCGGACGGCTATCGCCGCTAGGAGCTGCACCAGCCTGTCCCGGATCCTCACCAGATCCGGCTCCCTCCGCGCCGAATCCGCTACCTCCCGTCTCCACTGCTGCTGGCTCTGGCTCCCTCCTATCTCCACCGTCGCTGGATGCGGCGGCTCTGTCTCCCGCCGCCGCCGCCCTCCTCACCGTCGGATCCGTTGGCTCCGGGCCCTCTGTCGCCTGCCTCGCCCCCGCCACCCCGGCCAACTCCGTCGTCGCCTCGGCCCTTCTAGCCTCCACCAACTGGGACGTGCTCGCGCCGCCGTCGGCGCCTCCTCTCGGCAGCCGCCGCCAGCTCCTGCACCTCCATGCGTCGACAGGAGAGAAAGAGGGAGGAGGCGGAGTGGCCACTGGTGGAGAGATGCGAGGGAGTGAGGGAGGGATGAAGAGAGAGGAGAGGAGGGGAATTTGAAGGCATAGTACTCTTGCTATTGCTAGTATCTGTCGTATTTTTTTTCGTTTTGCGTCTTCTATTGCGTCGATCCAAGTCCGTTGCCATCTCTCTATCAGTTCGTCAATGCTGTGCGAGTCCATAAATTCATTGTCAATCAACCGATTGCTTTGTTAGCTATGGTTTATCCTCTCCGATGAGTGTTGTCATCTCCTTCCTTTCGCATAGCCGCAGCCGCCGCTCTTCTCTTTGAGCCGCTGCAGATCGTAGAAGTCGCCGCTTTTCTTGGAGCCGTCATCCCGAGTTTCTAAGGCCACCGCGCTTCTTCTGCACCGCGCCTCCGCTATGCTTTCTTGTGCATCGCGTTGTCGCTGCCTCTGCTTCGATCTGTGCCGCTATGCTTCTATTTTCCTCTTCGGCTTGATTTGACAGCTCTCTCTACTCGTGTCACCTTCTACATCCTCTTCGTCGTGTTATCGCAGTCAACTTTGCTCTTGCTTACCTCTACTTTCTCAGCCCTCACACTTTGTGTTTTCTAGGTTGTTGCACGATTCCGGATGGTTGGTACTCGACACAATTTTCCAAGAGCCACATATTACGACGATATCTTCAAGATTCAGATTTTGAATTTTCCCTATTTTAGTGTTAACCCTTTTCAAATATAATGCTATTGCATACACCTTACATTTAAAGGGGTGTTAAGGGTATTTAGGTCATTTCCTATTGTCTAGGGTTTAACTCCATGAGTGTCCCTTGTACTATATATATGCCCTATGGGCTATTGCAATACAACAAGTTTCCTTGATATTAACAATTGAATCATGGACCCAAGTCGTTTGTTGTTCTGTTCCCCTTTAGCATGTATAATTGCCGTACAGTATACTTTATATAATGAAACATTTACTTACATTTTAGGTCATTGTACCCCATGGTGAAGCTGTTACTGTAGAGAGCTTTCTGGCTTGGAGAGAACGTTTTGAGGCTGAGTTGGCGCTGCAGCGTGCTAAGTAAGTACCCAATATTTTTTTTTTTAAAAAATAGCTTGCTCCTGATGACTTCATGGAATCTACTTTACACATGACATGTTTCCACTTTTGAGTCCCAACTTTTGAGGTGCTAAAATTATAGATAAATCATTTGAACTTTCATGATGTGCAGGCTTATACCAGATTCAGCTCTTACAGCCCCAAAGGAAAAGAAACTCACCGGAAGGCAGTATTTCGAAAGTGGAAGGCATGCAATGGTACTTTATCCTAGATAAGAAGTTTTTTTCCTTTCCTAAGGTGCAGAATAGTTAGGGATATGCCTAACTACTGCTACCCCATTTATACTATATTATGCAATATTTTTTGTACAAATACGTCTTTGAGTCTCACATTACATGAAACTGTCTTTTCAGAAAGGAGCAAGTACAGTTGCTGAAGAAGAGGATGAAGAGGAGGAAGATATCGAATTTGATGATGATTTTGAAGGTAAATTTCCTCTAGCTTCAAGGATTCTTTCTTGCCTACAGTAGAACATTTTGTGGAGCTTGGCAGCGAAACCTACCTTACAAAACCTCGTGTCCCAATGTTCGTACAGATGATGAAGAGGACATGCTTGAGCATTATTTAGCAGAACAGTCAGGGAAGTCATCAGCTTAGGCTTGGAGACCATAGAAGGGGACATTTTGGGCAAAGTCTATTTTAGGGAAGCCCAACGTGGTTAAATGTCACAGGTGAAGCCCACTATTTTGTGTGTGTTCCCATCATTTGGTCGCCTCCTGCTGAATCCCTTCGAGAGGCTATCCAACGCAAGGTAGCTATGGGCTACCTCATTGATCTAAGTTGAGGGTATGGAAGATCAAACTGCATCTGCATAATGTACTTCGTTGTGTAATTTATCGTGTTTTTGGTCGGGTCGAACATACTTTGCCTTTTCGCTGAGCATGTTATATCCTTCGGAGAGCTCTTGCTGGCAACACGCATGGATTGCTATTCTTCAAACAACTCTGCAAACTTGACACTTCGGCCTAGTTCTTTCCAGCTTACTGTTTATGACGTCTCCTCAACAAATAACAAACGGTTTCTCAACTGCCGTTTTAAAACGGTTTATCGAAATAATATTTTTAAAGTGACTTATCGACTTATCAGTATTTGGTTTATTATAACAAGCTCACACACTAGGGTTAGAAGTGATTAGTCAAAAAAAATAGCCTTTAGCTAAAATTTCTTTCAGATTTGTGCTTGAGATAGATAATTTCTTATGTTTGTATTGTATCTCTGTTGAATAAAGCTCGTGGGTCAGCTGGAGTTCTGCACACTCATTCAGTGCATTATTAGAACTGCCCATGATTTACGGTATTAGTTAATCTATTAGTCATCATATAAACAAGAACGGTCTCTGAATACAAAAGAATTGCTTCTATTTCCTTCTTCCATTGGCATTGATGTTGGCAGTAATAAACAATACATCGGTGATGTACAACAGAAGGCTTTTCTATATTCTACAACGGACCCAAGCTGTCGTTCCTAGCAGAGGAAAGCTCTCACAAGGGCCAAAGCTAAAATGATGTGAGAGGCTAGGTATAAACAAAAACCTATGTTTCCTCACATGAGATGGCTGCAGCAACCACCGTTTCCCCCGAAATATCGTCGCTGCGGCGATGTCCAATTCTGCTTCTTGACGGAAACCAAACGCGTAATTAGACACAACCTTGATCAGTCATGGCTTGCGCAATATTTAGGAAGGCGCATATGTTTGCACCATGCACCAAAGACCTGTGTGGAGAGGAGAGAGATTGAGACCAGGTGGAAGCAAATGAAGAAGGTATCCTCAGAAATGCGTCTGACGTCATTTTAAAATACAAGAAAACTAACTCTGGGTTCTCTTTCATAATTCCATAGTCTTGAGCAGCTTTGATTGATCTGTCATATGTTTGCTTTACAGCATCCTGTTTAAAACAAAAGAAAAACTTAGCAGGTATCCATGTTACGAAATATGAGAGGGTACAACGGGCAGGAGCAGCAGATTATACCTGTATTTTGTTTTCAAAATCCTCTACCGACCACTGCATCAAACTAAACTCAGGATTCAGTTCAAGTTCTCCGACTGCTACCTGTTATTCCAGAGACAAACAAATAACATGAACAAGATGGGGAAACATGTAACAGACTCATGATCTACCACTCTACTCTAGGGACCGTGCAAATAATGACCTAGTAGTTTCCATTAAGGTCATGTGTGAAGTCTAGGTGCTCAGTTGGAAAATACAGCAACCATACTTCGAAATTGGCGCACTTGAAATTTTTCAACATTGGAAAAGCAAGCTATGCAATTCTTCTAGGATCATATTGTTTCAGAACAATGCAAGAACATTCAAGCAGTGCATTACCCGCCAGCAGCAGTTGCCTTTGCTGGAGCAACAAGGACTTTTGCCTTTCTTAGGATATCAACTGCTTGAACAGTACATGCCATATTTGAACCTACAGTTGCCAATAAATTTTAATCAGAAGATGATAAAGCAACCAAAAGGACAAAATTCAAGACTTCATACATTCTATGAGAACACGGCAACCAGAGTTAATTATTGCAAGAGCCTCCCCTGGTCAATCTCATTTTGTGATGCACAAGGAATGCAACATCACACTGCTCACTCCATGGCTTTGCATCATCTATGTACTTCGCATGTGGATATGATTTCAAGTACTCCCTGTTTGGATAAATGGAAAATGGTATCTCAAAAACTCAACATTCTACAAACTAAAAATAAGGGAAAGGCAAGTACTGAAGTACCCACTTGAGGTTTCTTTGCTGAGCCTTAATGTTCCTTATAAGTGAATATTTTACATAATCAAAACCATCTCCATCTAACAGATAGCCATTGGAATCTGCAACAATTTATGACAGTTAGGCCTCCACTGGTTATAGTTGATATACCTATTGTACAGGAACAACAATATTTGATTCAGAGGGGGGTGTCCACAATCCAGCTACTTTATGACAGTTAGGATTTGATTCAAGTTCTTTATGCCGTTATTACGTGAAAACCAACAAGAAGCGCGGAAACATATCGTAACAATGTGCAAATATGCACCCCCGTAAGAGAGTTTACAACTAAGGCTCCTTTTGAAAATAAGATATCAGCTAGGTTAAGTCAATAGTAGTAATAATGATCTGAATCATTGTGGGTCTTGGGGATAGGCAAACACACAAGGATGAATCATGATCAATTCACCAAATTCAAGGTGCCTTGTTTTATGATGATAGACTTTTGATCATGCTGCCGCCAATCATGGTACCTCATGCTATTTCCTATCTAAATAATCTAAGCTACGCTTTAAATCTGTATACCTGAGACTGTAACAGGAATAGCTTCACATGACAGAAGCTTTTCCAAGACATGCATTGCTATCTTTCCGGAACCACTTATCACACATCTGCAGAAACCATGCACATTAGGAAGTTGCCAAATGGTTAAAATACAACACTAATAAATCAAATGGATTTCTGTCAAAAACCTTAATCCCTTCAGCTCCTTGTTCATATCAGCAAGTACAACACGTGCAAAAAACACCTGCAACAAATTATGCAACATCTTTTCAACAGGCAAAATATGGTCTAGTTAATGCAGCAAATCTATTACTTTGTGAAAGAACCGTGGCACATCACAAGACATAGACTAGTTGCAACTCAAAACAAAAGTTAATACACCACTTTACCAGCCCATATCCAGTAGCTTCTGTTCGGAAACTAGAGCCAGACCAGAAGATTTTAGGCCCTGTAAAATTTCCCTGCATAAGCATGGCAATGAAATCTACAGAAAAGAGAAGACTGATGAACCAAAGAAATGAAAGTAGAAACCAAACCAACATTCTTTAAGTAGACAGAGGGGACTAGTGGAACTAAGAGAAAAGTTCAGCATACAGACCAGATGTATCAAGTTATAACGAACTATCAATGAACAGTACTTTGTTTTCTTGGACCATGCAACTGAATACAACTACATTCGGACCTCATGAAACAAATTCTTCATTGGACAACTACCATGAGAATATAGCATTGTTCAGTAGGACTATATGGTCAAAAGCAAGTTTAACAGAATGTTCTAATATTCTAAATAGGAAGGCCAATCCTTTCAGATTCTCTCTATGTACTTCTTAATGAGTGCTAACAACAAGAGCCAGAGTACACTCAAAATAAGACACCTGAGGATCACAAACATTATTTTGGTTAACATGTATAGCGTGCCTGAAAATGACCAGAAAGGCGCCTATATTGCCCAAAAGGTAACCCATTTCCCTTGGACCAACACCAACATCTTCAGAAGGAAGATCCTGCAAGAAAATTGAAGTACAAGCTTCTGGTTTAGATTAAAACAGTTTGATTCCAATGAACCAATTTAGTGATAAATAACTCAAAGTTTGAAACGAAGTATCTGACTGGGAAGTACCTGATCAGGACCCAAATATCTATACAGCTCATCCATGAAACTTTGACAAAAACGCATTATCTGGCATGGAACATTTTCATATTTACATGCAATAAAATATTATTGTCCGAAGGAAATAAAATACAACACAAATACCTCACTTTCACTTTTACCCTTTGGATCAAAATCACTCCTCCAGCAGCACCTCCAAGTTTATATAGTGACAGAGCATTCTTCAAAGTCTGTGTAAAGGAAAGAAAGCTTGAATGCTACATTGCAGCCTCATATAGGTTTCTAATTTCAATAGAAAAAAGTCCGTATAACACTCTGAACTTTGCTCGAAAGTCCGTTCAACACCCTGAACTATGCAACCGGATATTTGATCCCCAAACTTTACAATCCAGTTCAAATAACACACTGACCTAGTTTCGGATGATAGTATTACCCACGTGGCGCGATAAGTGAGCGTTTTTACTACGTAGAATGACACACCAGGTAAGTTTAGATGAATGACAGTGGGCGAGGGAGCCTTCTCTCCCAAATCGAAACAGGAGAGAGGAACTACATGGGTGGTGGCTATGAAAGCACGATCGAGCGCCGGTGGTGGAGAAGCCCTTGTGGGCCCTATATGTCATTGACCTAACTTGATCAGCGTGTCATCCTAGTGGCAAAATTGCTCACTCATCGTGTCACGCGGGCAATACCACCACGCAAAACTGACTCAATGTGTTATTTGAACCGGATTGCAAAGTTCGGGACGTCAAATGTCTGATTTTATAGTTCGGGATGCTAGACGGACTTTCAAGCCAAATTTAGCGTGTTATATAGACTTATTCCATTTCAATATCCATTAAAAACATTCTCTTAGTTACCATTATACTAACTAATGAATTGCCAAATCATCATAGAGCACTACAAACATCCAAAATTTATTATATAACTTGGCTCCATTTGCACACTGTTTGACATTTATCTACTTTTGGCAGCAGTAAATTGAGTGAAGGCAAGCACCCCCACCCACCCGACACCTCTGCGTGTGTGCAAATCCCCCAAGCATGCACAAGAAAAAGAAGAATGTTAGGCAAATCATGCCATTGGCTTAAGAATCCAGTGTGGAATAAGGAAATGTTCCAAGATTACATTATGGTATGCATTGAAGTTGAAGTTGTTGCATGGTTCATTTCTTGAATAGTATTTTATGTACGACAGCGATCATTACGTTGATTCAATCAAAAGTTAGTGTGATATGAAAACAGAAAAATAAATGCAATCACTTAGGGTACTACAAGCACAAATGATGCAGGAATGAAAGACGGGTTGTAGCAGCAAATTTGTTTGCATGGAAAATGCATTTGGACCAAGTATACTATTACCTGCTCAAAAGCTAGAAACTTTGCCACACTTAAGTTCATGGAAGGGTGGAAACGAAGACCACCTCTGCATGGGCCTAATGCCTGACTGAACTGCACACGGAAACCTCGATTTACATGTGCTTCACCTCTGTCATCAACCCAAGGCACTCTGAAGATAAAGCATCTCTCAGGTTCCAACAAACGCTCTAAAATTTGAACATATCTGAAAAATCACCATCAGAAATCATGTTAAACTTGAGGCGTAAGCATACTGTTCCTCAAGACGGGGAGGGGAGGAAAGGAGAGTTACTGGGAGTTCTTCACCAAAACTGGTTCCAAGGAATGAACCACCTCCTGGACAGACTGTATAAATTCAGCTTCATGAGGGTCCCTCTTTAAGACAGATTCAAGTATTGAAGCCGCTGTTTTCGACAAAGCTGAAATGGGAAATGCCACAATTCAGATAAAACATTGAACTTTTAAGGTAAGTATATTGTTAACTCTTAACTTGTTTCAAGTTGACTGAAAATGGAATGCATTGAGATCCTGCTGGAAATTAACTTGTTTCTTAAGCATCTATAGTTACTAACGGTTTGGTGGAAGACTGAAAATCAACCCTTTAACTTATTATTTGCTTGTAGGGAGCACACAAGCACTTGCCCACTGTGTATTGGCGACACGGGATGAAATAACAAATATCAAAATTATTTCTTTATGATTGGACTTTAATATTTTATAGATAACGTTATATAATAACATATGACATCAAACTAGATATTAAAAATCATGTTATGTATTTCTCATAATGCAGTTTACATTATTAACACTGAAAGTAAAGACATTTCCCCAAATATTTAAACTCAAATTTGGTATACATTTCCTAATTCCTACAAACGTCCAAAGTGAACTGCAGCATAATCGCAGGAGCTGAGGCGACATGACCAACCTTTGACATAGGCCGTCCTCTCGATCTCGGGGCTGCAGCTTCTCCTTGACGCCATCTGCAGCCGGAGAGCCTCCTTATGCAGCAAGCTATTGTTGTGCTCCTCCAGCGCGCTCATCTGCATGTTCCTGCTCCCCTCGTTCCCGTAGGGGTTCCGGCGGTGCTTCCGGCCGTACTCCTTGCACACAGTGCAGAAGATCCTGCTGGTGTTGTCGTGCACGACCACGTAGGCCCATTTGTACGTGTCCGCCCACTCCTCCCGCCATTTCTTCACCACCTTCTTCTTCTTCTTCGTATGCGCCGGCAGCCTCAGCATACCCTCGTGCTCCTCCCCATGCGGCGGTGCCGGCTGCGGCTGCCCGTCCGCGCTGGGCTGCGAGCACGGGATGAGGAGGCTCTTGTGGTCGTCCGCGGGGACGACGGGATCGTGGGCGGAGGTTACGCCGACGAGACCCGCGCCGGAGAAGGAAGGGTCGTCGCCCGGGCCGATCTCGAGGTCGATCTCCTCGCCGATGCCGCGCACCACCAGGTGGTGCTGGTGCTGCCGCTGCGCCTGCCGCAGCAGGTTGATGTCGTCCATGGCCGAGTTCATGCGCGCGCGCGCCGCACCATGCGGGGCAACGCCGGGAGACTCGATCCGCCGCTCGTACCGGCCCAAGCCGCTCAAATCTGGCCCCAATAGGCGCGACCAAATGGGGGATTTTGCGCTAGGGTTTGGGGAATTGTGCACCACGGCGCCTGCGCCGGTGGCCGTGGAGAGGTGGGTCGAGGAGAGCGTCGATCTGGGCGCGCGGCGAACGGTGGTTGGCGACTCGGCGAGGGCGAGGGGAAACTGCCGCGGCGGCCGCTGCTCGAGTCCAGGAGCTAGCGTTTGGACAAGCCAGCAACAAACGGTCAGGTGCCGTTTGGTTCGTGGGTTACGAAGGGTGGGATTGGGAAACCGATGGTTGGACCTTGGGATGAACTTAAGCCCTGTTTGTTTCCACTTAAGATTATTATAATCTAGTTTATAGACGCAGATTATATGTTTAACTTATAATAAGTTGGTGGAAATAAGCTGTCCGGTGTTTGGCGACGGATTATCAGAGTTATGAATTGTTGTATTCGAATGTTTAAAGACTACAATGCCCTTGAGCTTATAATATTTAAAGATTGGAGAGTTAATGAATGGCAAAGGTGGGTAATTTTTCTAAAGTTTTATGGTCATTTAGATAAAAGGTGATCTATAAGCTGAAATAAGCTGAAATAAGCTCCTTTTTTGAGCTTATTAGATTACAATAATCTAGGCTATTAGATTATAATAAGCTACCTTATAATCTGTCTGTTTGTTTCCACTTATGATGTATAAGCTAGATTATAATAATCTTAAGTGGAAACAAACAGGGCCTTAAACTCACGTTTGTTGAGAGTGATAGGGATACGAGGAGGGTTAGGGATGCGATGCAAGAGACTTATATCCCACCGATTTATTCCCAGCGGAGGAGAAGAGTTTGAGGTGGATAGACAAAATTATCTATTTACTAGCTACTATCATAAATATTGTATGTATATTTATGATGTCAGAATACACTATATTTATTATATCAGAGTACACTACAACAAAATCGTTTCATAGGGATATTTTTCTTTTAGACACTTTTTTGAGTGTCTTTACGTTAAAAATCATATAGCATATAAAGATACTTCTTGAGACTTTTTTTTGAGTGTTTTTTAGTGTCTTTTACTACCAACGCGCATCTACGGTCTTTGATACGGTCTATGGAGAGACGCATCTAGGATGCTTTACACAACGACTTAACAAGGGATCTTGTTGAGTCGTTGTGTAAAGCATCATAGGATTGTCTCTCATGAACTGTGTCAAAGACCGTAGAGACGTGTGGTAGTGAAAGGCACTAAAAACACTCAAAAAAACGTCTCAAGAAGTGCCTTTATATGCTACGTGGTTCTTAACATACAGACACTCAAAAAAGCGTCCAAACAAAAACGTCTTCATGAGACCATTTTGTTGTAGTGATATGCCATACATATATATGAAAATACAAAGGAATATGCGTATTCTAAAACCCCTCAAATTCATGATTAGATTACACACTGAATTTGGAGAGAAAATACAAATATTGCGCCATAGTTTTGTGATTTTGTGAAGAAGTCAGCAATTTGTAACTATGGGAGCACAAACTATAAAGTAAGCACTCCTTCTTGCATATGTGAGTGTATGAAGCATCCACACAAATATGATTGATGAGCTCATGCCTCACTAGGTTACGGGCAATACTGATAGCACATGTACTGTCAAACAAAAAAGTCATAGGGCCCATCACGGGTGCTCTAAAATCTACAAGTAGCCACTTCAACTAAGTAATCTCTGCTGTCACCACTACCATAGCTCTCAACTCAGACTTAGCACTCAAACGGGAAACTGCAGTCTAGTTCTTTGTCTTCTAGGCAATCAGAAAGAAGCTAAGAAAAACACAATAACCAAAAAGAGAATGACGATCAGAATGATCACTAGCCTAGGTCGCATCAAAGTACATCTGAAGCTGTAGTAAGTTGGATCTAGGGAAAAACAAATGACAAGAGATAGTCCTAGGCAAGTAGTGA
The DNA here is from genome assembly GCA_036346245.1 of Bonia amplexicaulis. Classification (NCBI taxonomy): domain Eukaryota; kingdom Viridiplantae; phylum Streptophyta; class Magnoliopsida; order Poales; family Poaceae; genus Bonia; species Bonia amplexicaulis. The sequence continues at coordinate 89,741 of JAYGGG010000063.1, read as the reverse complement.
AGAACCCAAAGAATGTGACTATATTGAAGGTGGGTACGACAAGCCATGAACTAACTCAAGATATGAACTACATGAGCAACATCAGGACTGGGTGCTCATAAAATACACTAGATTCCCAACAAGATGACTATATCGAATAGGATTCTCAAGAAGATCACCAAGATGACGATATCGAATAGGATTCTCAAGAAGATTACCATCGGTGGCCCGAAGTTGAAGAGATAATTCCATACGAGTCTCAGACGTGCGGGTGTCAGTCTGACCAGAACAATCAAGAAGATCATGAACATACTTCTGCAGGGAGAGATAGTAGCTCTCAGGCGTGGAAGCAACCTCAATCCTAAGGAAGTACGCAAGAGAACAGAGATCAGTAATAAAAAAACTACTCACTGAGATGCTTCTTCACATATGTGATTGTAACATCCCAAATTTTGGAATGCTCGAAAATCATGAAGAATTTAAATTTTTATTTGCATCTTAGTAGCATTTGACATTTTTGCTGAAACCTTATTTGGTTTTTCCCAAGTTATGTGTTGAGTAACTAATAACTGGAGTTAATTCTCGAGCACCCAATAAGAAATTATGACAATAAAAGATACCAAACAATTTAAATGTGAGTTTAATCTGTAAAAACTTAAAATCGATTTAATTATTTAGAGTAAAGCTTTATTAAAGATCAGGGAGAAGAAAATAATTAAAATCAAACATTTGTTCAAGTTTAGCTCAACCATCATACAAAAGGAGAGTATGACCTAAGAATTAAATAAAGAATTGATGAGTTCAAACTCTGAGAACATAATTCAATTTTAAGCTACTAAATGGACAAAAATACGGCTTGAGAAATATCTATATATATATCCAAGAGTGTAGCGAGGGATATCAGAAGCTCATACTTAAGAAATTGAACTAGGATTCGCAATTTAAGTATGATGTAAAACTTGATAAACTCTAATATAAATTTAAAAGTCAAATTAACAATTCATAATTTAAAATGTGCCTAGTCCTTCTCTTTGCTCACTTTTTTCCCCTCCCTCTCTCTCTTCCACCCGCCCCCTCATCTCTCTCTGCCTAACAGCCCCCGCACACACCCGCCTCCTCTCTTTCCTTCTTCCCTCCTCCTTTCCGTGGTCGCGTGCGCCGTCACACGCTGGCGCCCGCCTGCTCGCGCGCAAGCCACCGCCCGAGCCGCACCCTATTCGCCTACCCATCGCTTACGCCCGCGCGCGCCGCCCGCCAACATCGCGTCCTCTCCTCTGCGCTCTGCCTGCGCCTCCGCACCGAGCCCCACACCGGTCTTTGCCCACTGAGACCTTCCCCCGCCCGGTCCCGCACCGCAACGCCCTCCGATTATAAGACGCGACCCCGGCCTCCCTTTCCACCCCGCCCTCTTCCCTTCCTTTTTCTCCTGCTGTGCCAAAACCGGCCACCGCCGCCTCACCCCACCCCGGACGCGCTGGTGACGCTCCCGCAGGTTCAACCGCGTCATGGTGCGCCTCAAGCGACCTTCTCCCTCCTCCCGCAAGTAATTGAACTCCGGCGTCCCTGGCTCGCCGCACGATCGTCCCCATCACCGGCAGAAACCGCCGCCAAGGCGCTCTTCTCGGTGGCTCCTGTCCCACCTCGTGGTGGGCAGCTGACTCCCGGCTCCCCAACCTCCGTGGAGCGCCTTCCACCCAGCCGGCGCTGAGGCCATCCAGCCGTGAGTGAGCTCCTGTCGGCTCGCCTCGGTGCCTCCCGGCTCGGCCAGACCATGTAATCCTTCTCTGGGTCACCTAATGCTCATGCTCACCTGCCCACTCTTCCCTACCTCCGCCACGGCCCCTCCTACCTCCCCGCCACCTCAAGTAGCCGCCAAGCCGCCTGCCTCCCCGCTTACAGTAGCTCCTCGGCATACCCACCCCCAAAGAACCCGCTTTGCCGACCACCACCCTTTCTCCGGCCACCGCTCGACGACGGCGCCGCCATCTGCCCAAAGACGTCGCCTCCCCTGTTTCGGCCGAGTAGATGCTCCGTTGGATATCAGCCCGCGCCGCATCTTCTAAATTGTTTTCTCCCTTTTGTAACAAACGGGCGGTAGCTCAGTTGGTTAGCCCAACCGTTCGCTACACAGTTAGCCCGAGTTCAAGTCCCCCTTCGGCCACATTTTTGGTTTTTTTTGCCTTTTAGCCATTCCAATTAGAAAATAATTAAGAAAAATTTGAGAATAAATTAGAGAAGCTAATAAATTTAACTAGGATATAGAATAAGTTTATTTAAGATTTAATATTTGATTAATTACCATGTGTGCATAATTAATATACCTTCATTATTTATCCTCATCCAAATATTAAGTAAAGACATTAGTACAAGATGGTTCTAAAATTACTAAAGACATTAAAGTTAAAGTTAAGGAAAATAAATTTGACACTATGTTTGACAAAAAAAATAATAATAAGGATTTAGATCAAAGGTTACCCTTAATTATAACCAAAACATGTGCCCTAATGCTTGCATGCCGCCACTAAATAAATCCAGTGGTAGATTTAATAAATAATAATATAGAACATAATTGTATACATTGCTTAAATATAACATATGTCTTGAATATAGCGCCACCAAAATAATGCTCCCAACCTCGTACACCAAATCGTAAGTCTAACCTAACTCATGGAACTTCCTAAATAAATGTAAAATAATAAAAGAGATTACTAATAAAAAGATCAAGTCATCATATTCTACCACCGGCCTTGCCTCAAATCACTCAAATCATCCATTAACTCATAACAAAACTAAATTGAGTTTATTCGAAATTGTTGGATCTTTTGAGTTATTTGCTTTTATTTGGATTCAGTCGTTTGTCGCGTACGTAGAAATTGGAAGTCGTGAAGATTCAGTGGATCAAGCGAGGTCAGGCTCGAAGAAAAGATAGAGACCAAAAGCTCAAGAGAAAGCATTGTGTGAGCTCAAGACCATGTAAACCGCGCCAAAGTAGTCAATACTTTGATCATGTTGAACCTACGTTTTCTGCAAATTACTTTTGCTTAAATTATCAAATTGCATGCTGTTAATTTTATATACAAATACATGCTTAATTCAAGATTCTAGTTATATGCCCATTGTTTGTCTTGATTAATATTACACCCCTTGTTGAATATTTGAATATATGAACCTTGTCACCTTAGCGAAATTATGATAGTAACCTTTCGAAAAATAAGTCCGTAATTTATACGCCATGCGTAGTGTTGCATAGATATTCATGGGCGTGAAACGCCAAGCATCACTTTTAATCATGAGAAGATTTGGTTGGGCGTCATGGTGGTAATGACCGGTATATGTTCGATATGATTATTTTATGTTCCCCAAACCCTACATGCTTAAATATCTGGGCGAATGGTTCGAGGGTGTGTGAGTGTGAGAGACCATGTGGAGGTCATCCCGTTGTGTATGATGAGTAATTGACATCGTTTACGAAAAGTCGAGTTTGAGTCGGTTGGTTCGGACCTAGACGTTGCGTGGCGTAACGGGCTCGGTCGGACTTGGTCGAACCTAGTCGTATGGGTTTAGGATGTATATTCTGATATTACAACATGTTTGATCTTGCTAATGCTATTTACACGTTCATGTATCGAGCGGTGCTATGTGACGTGTTTTCTTGTCTGTGTGTCTGCAGGACATCGAGGCGGAGTCGTGGCGAGACTCGGTGGACCGGACTAGGCGCAGGTGGCGCTGAGGTCAGAACGGTCGTGATGTGTCGAAGACGACGTGGACTCGACGTGTTGCGAGGCGTGCGAGGCAAGGAGCGCGGAAGCTTCCCGGAAGGTGCAGGAGGGGCGAAACGGGAATTTCGCAAGGCTGCACAAGCGGAAGACGGCTCCGTTAGGGTTTAGCTGGCGTAACGGGTTGGAGACCCGTTAGCCAAGGGCTATAAATAGAGGTGAGGAGCTGCATACCCCTTCACACACAATAGAGAGAGTTAGGGTTTTGAATGAGCTTTTGCTTTTGTGTCCCCTTTCTTCTTTCAGTTGAGGAGTAGTTGGGCAGAGCAGTGGGCTTTGGTCCTTTAGCTGTGAAAGAAATCTGAAGAGTTGGTGTTCTGGTTCTTTTTCTTGCGTGAGTCCTCAATAGGTGTATGGGGCTGTAGTATATTGGCCGTAGAAACACCCTCATGTAATCCTTCATCTCTATTCAGTTTGAGAATTTGTATGGTTGAAATGATCTATTTGTTGTTCTTCCTGCGCTGTGTTCTTGACTCTCTGCTCGCTTTCACGCTTTTGTTTTGAGTTGAATCCTTGAGAAAAGAGCTGCAAAATGGATTGCTCTGTGAGGGAATCAACTTCAGGGGCACTTGGCCAACCCATTCCCAAGAACTAAAGGACGGATCAGGGATTTCTATCATTTCTCTGACTTACGCCCCTTTTTCCCTGTTTTGCTTTTTCTAGGGTTTTCTATTTATGGATGCAGAGCATTTGTGTGGTTCTTGATGTCTTGGCAAGGAGTTGGGTTATTTTCAAGATTTCTTGATCTAAGCTTATTTCCTGCTGTAATCAAAAGGTTTATGATCAAAAGGATTTGAGTATCCTGTGCAGTTTGGATTTTGGTCACATTCTCTTTTGGAAAATCAGTTTCTCGGCTCACAGGTTCAGATTCTCTGTTTTCGGCTCAATCTTCAGTTGAATGATTTTCTTTCATTACTGTCTCTATTTCAACTGAATTTGTCACTTGTCTGTATCCCTGTTTGCTTGATGTCAACTCGCTGTTTGATGGAAGTATTAATCTGTTTACCAGAGAAGAGAAATGAACCATCGACAGTTTCTTTTGTTTTCTCACGGCAACATAGCATTTACTGTTCAATCCTGTTCGGCTATTCAGTCTCTCTTCTCGTCAGTCAGTGCTAAACCTTGAGACTTGATCCTCTTCAATCCTTTTAGGTTCAGTTATCTATTCCTAATTTATTTCCTTTGTTTCAGCTTGTTTTTGATTTCTCGTGTTGTCAGCTCGGAACCACTCTTTGCCGAATGAATTTCTTCCCTGTTTTCAGTCTGTAGTTGGTTCCTGTTGTCAGCAGCAGATTCAGCCGACCTTTTTTATTTAGCCTGCAGTTTCTCCTTTTTGCTCAGTTTGACCGGTCACCTAAACAGCACTTAGACCAGCTGATTTGTTCTCTGCATTTCCTTCAGTTTTCAACAGCAGCCTGTTTTCAATTTGTCGGCAAATCAGGTTCCTGTCTTGTGTGTTGTTCCTTGGTTCCGGCTCAAAAATCAGGCTATACTGTTGCAGCAATTTTTCAGTCTGCTATTTCTCATTTTGTCTTGGGTGTTTACAGGCCATGTTGGGCTAGCTGCCATATTCTTTTTCAGCCAATAAGTATTCGGCAGTAACAACATGATTGCTTGCTAATTCCATCCGGCTGCAGTTTTTCTTTTGTTCTGTCTAGTTTGTGGTTTGGCTAAATTCTGTTGTTCTCCTCTGATTTGAGAAGGTGAAAAATCAATCAACTATCTTTGTCTTTTTAGAGAAGGACCCTATGATCTTAGTTGTGAAGTTTTCCTAAGAGCAAATAGATTCCTTCTTCATAGCTCTTTAGCTATCGGAGAAGAGAATTGAACGAATACTTTGGGGAAATTTTTAAAAGGCACCATTCACCCCCCTCTGTTGCCGTTTTCGATCCTACAGAGTGGTGCAGTGGAGGCACAAAGTGGGTTGTGGTAGAATCGCCCTGATACCACTAAGGACTGAATCTTGTCATGATCTCCCACGTAAACAAAGGCAACCACAAGTCTCAGAAGTACAACTTGGCTAAGTAGTTGTATCGAAACTCCTAGACTCATCTCACCGGTAGTGGAGTGAAGTGGATAAGCAAGGGCAAGGGAGGCCTAAAGGACACCAAGGGAGGTGAAGTTTTCCACTGTTCTAAGCGCTGCGGAAGGGGAGCCCTGCTGCGTTAGTAATCTGTGGAAAACATCCGTGCATAGATGGGACCCACCGCAAGTGGGAGAAGCCCATAAGGTGATATGACAAAAGGAACTAGATACTTTGAGCAGTCACTGTGATGGTCTGCTCAACCACATGATTAAGGAATCGTGTGGGACAACAAGTTGATTGTCTCTTGTGGTGAAAGTGTACAAACTCTGCAGAGTCAAAACTATTCGAATAGCCGTGCCCACGGTCAAGGGCGGACATAGGAAACTTAACCGATATAGTTCTATTTCAAAACCTTGTGGGTGGGAATAGAAAGTGGAGGGCGATGCAAGGCCACGATTTGTGTTGTCCCGGTGTCGCCCGGTGATAAGTTAAGCGGCTATAACGAAAGATTAAGCATATGGTGCGATGCCATGTAACGGTGGATGGAATCAATCGCCATCATTATTGCATTCTCGTACACATTATGTTTTGTGCAAACCGCTAAGTCTCGTGGAATTTCTATGTATTGTATTTCAAAAGCAAAACAATGATAATACTTCTCATAAAATAAAATGTCGGGAAGAATAAATAGAGTCGTAAGAATGTAAGGTGGTTGTTTGTGGTAAACGACAAAGATGGTGGATTCATGTCGATCATAAAAGGGAACAATAGAAAGAGTTTTAGGAGAAATAGATTGGTAGAGCTTAAATGGATTGATATGACAAATGGATGATTTAAATGGTTTTGGAGAATTAGGAAGTGCAAGGAAATTACGGATTACGATACGGACAAATAGTATGAAGTCTTAGAAGAGGTCGGAATAATGTGATGGATATGATTTGATCAAAATACTAGAAGGATGAATTGAATTTTGGGTATATCGGAGGAATAATAATAATTACCGGGTATAACTGGATCAATGATTTTGGGGAATTAGAAGAGTGTAAATGTAATTCTTTGGATTTAATGGGATTAGTAGGACTTGATCTAGATGGATGAATTGAATTCGAGGAAACTTGGAGATACGACAATTGGAGTATAAACTTGATTAATGATATTCTCGGTGGAGAATTATTAATAAATTAGTTAGAGACAATTAGTGACAAATAAGGTTGATTATGGAAAAAGCATATTATGGTTTTGGAAGATTAGCAGAAAGGATTGAATGATTAGAAAGTACTGGTACGAATGATTTCGGTGGATTAAAAAGTATCCATGTTAGAGAATCATTAGAATTCAAAGGTGAGGAGCTGGTGGATAGCGATTACAAGATTGGATTATTAAGAAATTTGGAATACAAAAGTATTGGTGGATTCAAAATAAATATATAGAAAGTATATGATCAGTGGGTTAACTAAATGATGTCACTCACTGTTTGGAGTCTTAGACAACAATTAGTAAAGAAATTGTGTCTTTGGTAGATTAAGTCAATGATGGCATTTGGTGGAGTGAGTCAATTATGGCAATCACCGTGTGGAGTTCTAGGTAGCAGCAATAACACTATGGTTTAATAATAACAATGCTACCAAAAGCGATTTCTGGCAATTAAAATAACCCGAGCCTTTCCTTTGATAAGCCATGCATACTATATATTTGCATTCGTGTATTGGCTTATGAGCACGGTGGTTAGTGTGCTCACACCGCCTCACAACAAATCCGCACTCAAGAATCGATCATCTGCGCCAAAGAACCCTAATGGTCATGATGATAAAGAAGATGAGGATGTCGAGGGTTAGGTCGCGAACCTCCAGCTTGGTCGCTGTGGGCATGTCCTCAAGGTCCCACCTGTGCTTCGCTCTTCCGCGCCGCACTTATCGATTTCGCCTAATCGGCCCATGAGTAAGTTTACTATTTTATTTATGCTTCCGCATGGTATGTATTTGATATTCATTTTCAGAATCGTGAGCACTATCTACCGATCCGTGGAATAGTGCATTAAATCACGAGGATTCCAGATAGTAAAACTGGGCCCTCAGGATGGTATCGAGCATATCGATTGCAGTCGTGACCTAGTTAGCTCGGCCGTTAGTTCCATGACTAGAAATATTTCTTTAAAACACTATCTCCGAAAATACAAGTTATACCGCTTCGTTCTTATCTCTTAAATGATTCCTCTCATCTATATGTCGCTTTAGCCATTTCTACTTCTCGTGCTCTCTTACCACGAACTCAAAAGGATGAAAATCCAAGACTCTCTTGTGAACTCTCCTTGAAAACCTATTTTGGGCCAATAGTCATGATGCTTAAATTTAAAGCTTTATTTCAAAAAAATGTTTATCCTTGAGGACTGATTATCAAATTGTTTACTTAAATTCATTTCCAAACTCGCTTTGACAAACATGGATCTTCCGAGGAAATTTTCATAAGTTAAACTACTTACCAAAACTTATTCAAAACCTTACCTTGGTTTCTCAAATAGTGCAAAACAAAGTTATTTCTTGAAAGCTTTCCCAACAAGGACTTTGTTTTCAAAAATAGATCCTAAGGGTTAACCTTGGGTGTTACCTTCGAAGAGTTATGTTGGTAAAACCAATTTCCCTGCTTGGTTTTATCACTCCTAGTTAAAAGAAAATCTTCATTTTTGCCACAAAGTTTCATTAAAATAATAATATTAATAATGGTAATATGGAATAAGAAATGATATCAAGCCAATCACCTCGAAATAGTTTCTCTTCTTTTATTGATTTGGGAAGAAAATTTTGATCCTCGCCTCGCACTTACTCCAAAAATTTAAGGTTAGGAACGTTGAAGATCGGCATGAAGATAAAGTGGTTTCGTTTTAAACAAACTACGCAGATGAACCCTGTGCCCCCTTATGGGTGCTCCCCCGAATAGGCGTTGTATTGTCGCAAGATTTCACTTTGGCCCTGTGCACTGCCTTCTTGCCCTCGGGTATCCTATTTCGCAGTCACAGGGAAAGCTTGCTTTTAAAAATTTGTGTGGCTCCGTATCACCCCAGCTTCTGGGGTATACTCTCTTAAAATTTTAATGGGTTTAGAGTATCTTATCTCTACGATGTGACACTCGTCTCATGCTATTCCCCCTCACCTATTCTGGAAAATCCTATCAGGCCCAATGGACAGAAGCAAGATCGTTGCCATAGTCAGAAGTAAGAAAGGAAGAATAATAATTGATGCTCGCAATAATCCCAACCATATGTACCAGCCATCACAAGAATTCACTCTACGAGAAAAATCAAAGAGAGGCCATCATCATGAAAATAACAGCAGCCCTACACTAAGTAAAGGCACTCAGAAGAAGAAAGGCAAGTGTTTCAGATGTGGCGACCAGGGACATTATGCGAAGGTTTGCCCCATCAAGAGGAAAGACAAGCGAATAATAGATGCCGTCACCATCAGCCTCAACTCCGACGAACAAGAACAAGTTGCAAAAGTTTTGTCACTAGACCAGGAAGCTACACTGCATAGTATATGCAGTGAGTGTGGCAAAGAAGGACATGTCGCACGACACTGCCCTCCACTACGACACATTGGACAAGGAGCCTGTTTCACTTGTGGGCGAACCGGACATTACTGCTACAATTGCCCGCTTTACTACTGCTCACTCGCAAGAAGTATCATTATCCGGGCGATGCCTCACAAGCCTAATAGCTTGTAGGCGATGTGGAGAAAGGGACATGAGAAAAGTCAATGTACTGCAAACTGCCCCAACTGCGAAGAGGATCATCTGCCAGGAGGATGTCCGGTGATGAAGGTTACTTGTTTTCTCTGCGAAGGACAAGACCACTGCCCTAAGGATTGCTCCATGAGCCCGTTGCTGACCAAGGCAGCTGAGATACAACGGACGACTCTCCAAGTCGCCATAGGACTTATCAAGCTCGAAGTTAGAAAAGATAGCTAATGTCAGTAACTATTCATTTTAAGGGGGGTAGCAAGAGTAGACCCAATGTCAGAAAAACTACTACGAGGTATAATTACTTTTGGGAGTATTGAGATGGTGTATGATTACCTCGAAGATGCAACAATTTGTATTAGACCTAATCAGACCAGTACACGGAGATCCGCAATGTCAAAAATCTTCTGGAGATGAGGATTACAAGACGTACCTTTAGCAAAAAAATCATCAACTTGTCAAAACCCAAGAGTAAGAACGAGGGCCTAGCAGAAATGAAAGACCACCATATATATATACCCACCGTCACCTCTGCATTCCAAAGGCCCTCTACCCCCTAGGACACATACCATCCTTACCCACCTATCAATATGGAATTCTACGACCGTATCTCCAATAGACGATACGACTACTTCATTCGACGATGACGTAAAGACAACAATGTCAAAGGACAAGTATTTGGGAGCCTACGACCTATCCAGGAGAACAAGGTTTTTCTCTTCCCTTTTTACTTCTCCAAGTGCTAACCCCCACTGTGCAGATTTTCACCACTCTTTAAAGCTAAGAGATTATACGTCGAGCAACACCCAGAAACCCATTGCTAGCCAATATAACCTCACCCTTCTTTCTATTCTACCGGAATCTCGGGGTCGAGATTCATTTAAGGAAGTACACAAGAGAACAGAGATCAGTAATAAAAAAACTACTCACTGAGATGCTTCTTCACATATGTGATTGTAACATCCCAAATTTTGGAATGCTCGAAAATCATGAAGAATTTAAAATTTTATTTGCATCTTAGTAGCATTTGACATTTTTGCTGAAACCTTATTTGGTTTTTCCCAAGTTATGTGTTGAGTAACTAATAACTGGAGTTAATTCTCGAGCACCCAATAATAAATTATGACAATAAAAGATACCAAACAATTTAAATGTGAGTTTAATCTGTAAAAACTTAAAATTGATTTAATTATTTAGAGTAAAGCTTTATTAAAGATCAGGGAAAAGAAAATAATTAAAATCAAACATTTGTTCAAGTTTAGCTCAACCATCATACAAAAGGAGAGTATGACCTAAGAATTAAATAAAGAATTGATGAGTTCAAACTCTGAGAACGTAATTCAATTTTAAGCTACTAAATGGACAAAAATACGGCTTGAGAAATATCTATATATATATATCCAAGAGTGTAGCGAGGATATCGAAGCTCATACTTAAGAAATTGAACTAGGATTCGCAATTTAAGTATGATGTAAAACTTGATAAACTCTAATATAAATTTAAAAGTCAAATTAACAATTCATAATTTAAAATGTGCCTAGTCCTTCTCTTTGCTCACTTTTTCCCTCCCCTCTCTCTTCCACCCGCCCCCTCATCTCTCTCTCCCAACAGGCCCCTCGCAGTAGCCCGCCTCCTCTCTTCCTTCTTCCTCCTCCTTTCCGTGGTCGCCAGGCGCCTGCACGCCTGGCGCCCGCCTGCCGCTCGCTGCGCTCACCACCGCCCGAGCCGCACCCTATTCTCGCCTACCCATCGCTCAACGCTGCTGCGGCGCCGCCCCGCCAACATCGCGTCCCTGCGCTCTGCGCCTCGCACGCCCAAGACCGAGCCCCACACCGGTCTTTGCCCACTGACCTTCCCCCGCCCGGTCCGCACTACCGCAACGCCCTCCGATTATAAGACGCGACCCGGCCTCCCTTTCCACCCCGCCTCTTCCTTCCTTTTTCTCCTTGTGCCAAAACCGCCACCGCCTCACCCCACCCCGGACGCTGGTGACGCGCTCCGCAGTTCAACTGCCATGGTGCGCCTCAGCGACCTTCTCCTCCTCCCGCAGTAATTGAACTCCGCCCCTGGCTCGCCAGACGACTGTCTTCCCCATCACCGGCAGAAACCGCCCGCCAAGCAGCTCTTCTCGGTGGCTCCCGGTCCAATTCCTCGTGGTGGGGGCAGCTTCTCGACTCCCCAAAGCTCCCCCAACCTCCGGCCGGAGCTGCCTTCCACCCCAGCTCGCCGGCGCCTGAGGCCATCCCGCGCCGCCGTGAGCTCCTGTCGCCGGCTCGCCTCGGTGCCTCCCTGGCTCGGCCGCACCATGATAATCCTTCTTTGGGTCACCTAATGCTCATGCTCACCCCGCCCACTCTTCCCTACTCCGCCGCGCCCCTCCTTACCTCCCCGCCGGCCGCTCAAGTAGCCGCCCGAGCCGCCCGCCTCTCCCGGCCACATTACCGCCTCCTGGCATACCCCCAAGAACCCGCTTTGCCGACCACCACCCGTTCTCCGCCACTGCTCGACGGCGGCGCCGCCATCTGCCCAAAGACGCCGCCTCCCTGTTTACCGAGTAGATGCTCCGTTGGATATCACCCGCCGCATCTTCTAAATTGTTTTCTCCTTTTGTAACAACAGTGGCACTCGGTTGGTTAGCCCAACCGTTCGCTACATAGTCAGCCCGAGTTCGAGTCCCCCTTCGGCCACATTTTTGGTTTTTCTTTGCCTTTTAGCCATTCCAATTAGAAAATAATTAAGAAAAATTGGAGAATAAATTAGAGAAGCTAATAAATTTAACTAGGATATAGAATAAGTTTATTTAAGATTTAATATTTGATTAATTACCATGTGTGCATAATTAATATACCTTCATTATTTATCCTCATCCAAATATTAAGTAAATACATTAGTACAAGATGGTTCTAAAATTACTAAAGACATTCAAGTTAAAGTTAAGGAAAATAAATTTGACACTATGTTTGACAAAAATAATAATAATAAGGATTTAGATCAATGGTTACCCTTAATTATAACCAAAACATGTGCCCTAATGCTTGCATGCCGCCACTAAATAAATCCCAGTGGTAGATTTAATAAATAATAATATAGAACATAATTGTATACATTGCTTAAATATAACATATGTCTTGAATATAACGCTCACCAAAATAATGCTCCCCAACCTCGTACACCAAATCGTAAGTCTAACCTAACTCATGGAACTTCCTAAATAAATGTAAAATAATAAAAGAGATTACTAATAAAACGATCAAGTCATCATATTCTACCACCGGCCTTGCCTCAAATCACTCAAATCATCCATTAACTCATAACAAAACTAAATTGAGTTTATTCGAAATTGTTGGATCTTTTGAGTTATTTGCTTTTATTTAGATTCACCGCTTTGTCGCAGACGTAGAAATTGGAAGTCGTGAAGATTCAGTGGATCAAGCGAGGTCAGGCTCGAAGAAAAGATAGAGACCAAAAGCTCAAGAGAAAGCATTGTGTGAGCTCAAGACCATGTAAACCGCGCCAAAGTAGTCAATACTTTGATCATGTTGAACCTCGTTTTACGCAAATTACTTTTGCTTAAATTATCAAATTGCATGCTGTTAATTTTATATACAAATACATGCTTAATTCAAGATTCTAGTTATATGCCCATTGTTTGCCTTGATTAATATTACACCCTTGTTGAATATTTGAATATATGAACCTTGTCACCTTAGCGAAATTATGATAGTAACCTTTCGAAAAATAAGTCCGTAATTTATACGCCATGCGTAGTGTTGCATAGATATTCATGGGCGTGAAAACGCCCAAGCATCACTTTTAATCATGAGAAGATTTGGTTGGGCAGTCATGGTGGTAATGACTGGTATATGTTCGATATGATTATTTTATGTTCCCAAACCCTACATGCTTAAATATCCGGCTAATGGTTTGAGGGTGTGTGACTGTGCAAAGGAGGCACAAAGTGGGTTGTGGTAGAATCGCCCGATACCACTAAGGACCGAATCTTGTCATGATCTCCCACGTAAAACAAAGGCAACCACAAGTCCAGAAAGTACAACTTGGCTAAGTAGTTGTATCGAAACTCCGGACTCATCTCACTTGTAGTGGAGTGAAGTGGATAAGCAAGGGCAAGGGAAGGCCTAAAGGGACACCAAGGGGAGGGTGAAGTTTTCCACTGTTCTAAGCGCTATGGAAGGGGAGCCCTACGTTAGTAATCGTGGAAAACATCCTGCATAGATGGGACCCACCGCAAGTGGGAGAAGCCCATAAGGTGATATGACAAAGGAACTAGATACTTTGAACAATCAACGTGATGGTCTGCTCAACCACATGATTAAGGAATCGTGGGGACAACGAGTTGATTGTCTCTTGTGGTGAAAGTGTACAAACTCTGCAGAGTCAAAACTATTCGAATAGCCGTGCCCACGGTCTAGGGCAGACATGGGAAACTTAACCAGATATAGTTCTATTTCAAAAACCTTGTGGGTGGGAATAGAAAAGTGGAGGGCAGTGCAAGGCCCTGATTTGTGTTGTCCTGGGTGTCGCCCCAGTGATAAGTTAAGCGGCTATAACGCTGAAAGATTAAGCATATGGTGCAGATGCCATGTAACGTGGATGGAATCAATCGCCATCGTTATTGCATTCTCGTACACATTATGTTTTGTGCAAACTGCTAAGTCTCAGGGAATTTCTATGTATTGTATTTCAAAAGCAAAACAATGATAATACTTCTCATAAAATAAAATGTCAGGAAGAATAAATAGAGTCGTAAGAACAGAAGGTGGTTGTTTGTGGTAAACGCATAAAGATGGTGGATTCATGTCGATCATAAAAGGGGAACAATAGAAAGAGTTTTAGGAGAAATAGATTGGTAGAGCTTAAATGGATTGATATGACAAATGGATGATTTAAATGGTTTTTGGAGAATTAGGAAGTGCAAGGGAAATTACGGGATTACGATACGGACAAATAGTATGAAGTCTTAGAAGAGGCTGGGAATAATGTGATGGATATGATTTGATCAAAATACTAGAAGGATGAATTGAATTTTTGGGTATATCGGAGGAATAATAATAATTACCGGGGTATAATCTGGATCAATGATTTTGGGGAATTAGAAGAGTGTAAATGTAATTCTTTGGATTTAATGGGATTAGTAGGACTTGATCTAGATGGATGAATTGAATTCGAGGAAACTTGGAGATACGACAATTGGAGTATAAACTTGATTAATGATATTCTCGGTGGAGAAGTATTAATAAATTAGTTAGAGACAATTAGTGACAAATAAGGTTGATTATGGAAAAAGCATATTATGGTTTTGGAAGATTAGCAGAAAGGATTGAATGATTAGAAAGTACTGGTACGAATGATTCCGGTGGATTAAAAAGTATCCATGTTAGAGAATCATTAGAATTCAAAGGTGAGGAGCTGGTGGATAGCGATTACAAGATTGGATTATTAAGAAATTTGGAATACAAAAGTATTGGTGGATTCAAAATAAATATATAGAAAGTATATGATCGGTGGGTTAACTAAATGATGTCACCACTTTTGGAGTCTTAGACAACAATTAGTAAAGAAATTGTGTCTTTGGTAGATTAAGTCAATGATGGCATTTGGTGGAGTGAGTCAATTATGGCAATCGCCGTGTGAAGTTCTAGGTAGCAGCAATAACACTATGGTTTAATAATAACAATGCTACCAAAAGCGATTTCTGGCAATTAAAATAACCCGAGCCTTTCCTTTGATAAGCCATGCATACTATATATTTGCATTCTGTATTGGCTCGTGGAGCACGGTGGTTAGTGTGCTCACACTCGCTCTCACAACAAATCCAGACTCAAGAATCGATCATCGCGCCCAAGAACCCTAATGGTCATGATGATAAAGAAGATGAGGATGTCGAGGGCTAGGTCGCGAACCTCCAGCTTGGTCGCCTGGGCATGTCCCAAGGTCCCACCGTGTGCTTCGTTCTTCCGCCGCAATTTATCGATTTCGCCTAATCGCCCATGAGTAAGTTTACTATTTTATTTATGCTTCCGCATGGTATGTATTTGATATTCATTTTCAGAATCGTGAGCACTATCTCTCGATCCGTGGAATAGTGCATTAAATCATAGATAATTCCAGATAGTAAAATCTGGGCCCTACAGGGATGGTATCAGAGCATATCGACTACAGGTTGTGACCTAGTTAGCCTGGCCGTTAGTTCCATGACTAGAAATATTTCTTTAAAACACTATCTCCGAAAATACAAGTTATACCGCTCGTTCTTATCTCTTAAATGATTCCTCTCATCTATATGTCGCCTTAGCCATTTCTACTTCTCGTGCTCTCTTACCCTGAACTCAAAAGGATGAAAATCCAGTACTCCTCTTGTGAACTCTCCTTGAAAACCTATTTTGGGCCAATAGTCATGATGCTTAAATTTAAAGCTTTATTTCAAAAAAAAATGTTTATCCTTGGAGGACTGATTATCAAATTGTTTACGAAATTCATTTCCAAACTCGTTTTGACAAACATGGATCTTCCGAGGAAATTTTCATAAGTTAAACTACTTACCAAAAACTTATTCAAAACCTTACCTTGGTTTCTCAAATAGTGCAAAACAAAGTTATTTCTTGAAATCTTTCCCCAACAAGGACTTTGTTTTTCAAAAATAGATACTAAGGGTTAACCTTGGGGTGTTACCTTTGAAAGAGTTATGTTGGTAAAAACCAATTTCCCCTGTTTGGTTTTATCACCCCTAGTTAAAAGAAAAATCTTCATTTTTGCCACAAAGTTTCATTAAAATAATAATATTAATAATGGTAATACTGGAATAAGAAATGATATCAAGCCAATCACCTCGAAATAGTTTCCTCTTCTTTTTATTGATTTGGGAAGAAAAATTTTGATCCTCGTCTCGTACCCTTACCCTGTGCACTGCCTTCTTGCCCTCGGGTATCCTATTTCGCAGTCACAGGGAAAGCTTGCTTTTAAAAATTTGTGTGGCTCCGTATCACCCCAGCTTCTGAGGTATACTCTCTTAAAATTTTAATGGGTTTAGAGTATCTTATCTCTACGATGTGACACTCGTCTCATGCTATTCCCCCTCACCTATTCTGGAAAATCTTATCAGGCCCAATGGACAGAAGCAAGATCGTTGCCACAGTCAGAAGTAAGAAAGGAAGAATAATAATTGATGCTTGCAATAATCCCAACCATGTGTACCAGCCATCACAAGAATTCACTCTACGAGAAAAATCAAAGAGAGGCCATCATCATGAAAATAACAAAGAAATTTCACACTAAGTAAAGGCACTCGAGAAGAAGAAAGGCAAGTGTTTGATGTGGCGACCGGGGACATTATGCTAAGGTTTGCCCCATCAAGAGGAAAGACAAGCGAATAATAGATGCCGTCACCATCAGCCTCAACTCCGACGAAGAAGAACAAGTTGCAAAAGTTTTGTCACTAGAAACTTGCTCTATTTACACTAAAAACTTGTCATGATTAGCACTCGAGTTTAGTCTTTCTTGAGCTATCCTTTTATGATTCATGCCATGTCAAATAGGCTGAGTTGAGCATTGAATCTCTTTTGAGCCTTAGATTGAGCTGTCTTAAACTCTTGATGTAACATGAGTTAGTACAACTTGTCAAAAGCAAAAGATCTCTTTTGTGCGAAAAAACTGATCTCACCAATTCTTTCTCATGAGACGGCTTGCCATTGCACTAGGCATGAACTCAGGGGGAGTTTTGGATGACCTAGACTATCTTCTTAAGCTTCTTGCTTGGAGTAGTCATGAATGGCTTGAGATCTAGCACATGATAAAAATATTGGTTGAAAACAACCATAAGTTCCAAAAGAAAAATATCATTTGTGCTCAATTTGCTTGAGCTATCAAAAGAATCAAGTACTTGAACCATTGTTTCACTCTTGAGTATATAACACTCTATTTGGACTCGATATTAGATTCTTGGTTCCGCTTAGCTTGATTGACATGACTTGCATCATCCTTAGATATCTCTAGCTAGACTTTGCTTATTGATGACTTGACATGTTCATAAAATGCACTAAAATTCATATTGTCATCTAGTAGCTTCTAGCTGGCTTATACATATTTTGTCATGATCTAGATAGCTTTTCATTAAGTTATGGCTTGGTGTAATACATTATGGTTATTTTGGATAATTCTCATGGCTCTAAATGCTTAGAATAAACAACTTCAGCCATTTCATCCATCATCATGACTTATTCTCTCTTTTGCATTCTTGATGTGTTTATTGCCAAAAGGGGAGAATAGATTGGAGAAAAGTCTTTAGGAATCCGAGCTTGGAGATCAATTTACTCTTTCTTGAGTTGCTCTAATGATTCCTTCTGTCGACATGGTCATGAGTTTCATTTCCTTCTTTGGACTATGTTGGACTCTTCAAACTCAACTTCATGTTTTTCTGGGTTTGTCAATATACTCATCATGGGGGAGATTGAGAGACCATGTGGAGGTCATCCCGTTGTGAATGATGAGTAATTGACATCGGTTTACGAAAAGTCGAGTTTGAGTCGATTTGTTCGGACCTAGACGTTGCGTGGCGTAACGGGCTCGGTCGGACTTGGTCGAACCTAGTCGTATGGGTTTAGGTTGCATATTCGATGACTCGGCGGTGTTTGATCTCTATTTACGCTTTCATGTATCGAGCGGTGCTATTTGACGTGTTTCTTGTCCGTGTGATTGCGGGGCGCCGAGGCGGAGTCGTGGCGAGACACGGTGGACCGGACTAGGCGCAGGTGGCGCTGAGGTCAGAACGGTCGTGATGTGTCGAAGACGACGTGGACTCGAGGTGGTTGCGAGGCGTGCGTGGCAAGGAGCGCGGAAGCTTCCCGGAAGGTGCAGGAGGGGCGAAATGGGAATTTCGCAAAACTGCAATAACGGGAGCGGGCGCCGTTGGACTTAGCAGGCGTAACGGGGTGGAGACCCGTTAGCCAAGGCTATAAATAGAGGAGAGGGGCTGCATGCCTCCTCATTGCTTCTAGAATGAATTAGGGTTTCAATTGAGTCAAAAGAGGCTTTAGAAGTTTGTTTGCTTTTAAGCTTTAGTTGTTGGGAGAGAGCAGGTGGTAAGGGCTGTCCCATGGAGCTCACAACAGTTGGGTGTTGCCTCCCGTAGCCATCCGGTGTAGTGCTCTGAGTTGTGTTCCCTCCTCTTAGTTCTTCCTCTTTGTGCTCTTGAGAGATGAACATGGAGAGAGCTGTTTGATCCTACTTGTATTTTCTTTTCCTGTTCAATTGTTCATGCATATGGGAACTCTTTGTAACCCTTGTTGATTGGAAATGAAAATCTCTGAAGTTCTGCTCTCTGTTCTTATTTTCTCTACGATGCTCTCATGGCTCAATTCTTGAGATTTTGAGTTTTGTTGTTTCTCTTGCGGGTGAGTAGTAAAATGGGTTGCTCTATGATGGAATTACATTTCTAGACCTTTTGTTTATCTTCTCTAAAGAGCAAATCAAAGTTAATTTCAGTTTTAACTTTTCAGCCTCCTCTGTTCATACTTTCTTGTTCTAGGGTTTTGTTGAACTTCGTGTTTTCTTTTGAGAGTTGGCTTGAAATTTGATTTCTAGAGCCACTGTGGCTATTGCTAACATATCCTCAAAATTTCATAGCCAAAGGATCAAGGGTTTGGAAGAAATTTGATTTTCATTTTTCCTCCCTGTAGCTTTCAGAGGTTGGGGTTAAATCTGAATTTTCTTGTTGAGTTCTTTGGTTTATTGATTTCTCTTGTCTCCTGAGTACTTCTTGTTTTTTCAGCTCCTAACTCTTTTGATCTATCCTGAGAAGTGCAGTGCTTCTTCTCCATTTTCTTCCTGTTGTCGGCTGTGAACAGAATTACTGCATGTCTGTTTTCAGTCTCTAGAAATTTCCTGTTTTCAGTTTTTCGGTTTTCTGCAGTTCAGTTCTCAATCCTTTGCCAACAAATTGCTGCTTTTTCATCGGGAGTTACCGATGTTTTCAACCGAAAATTTCTTTGCAGTTTCTGATTGCTTTTTGCTAGGTGTTTGCCTCGAGAAGTCTGCTTTGGTTTCATTTGTATTGCAAAAGCGATCTGCGATCATTACTTCTCCTCTCGGCTATGCAGTTTTCTGTTGAAAGTTGCCGGCAGCAAACACTACAGCGTAGTGGATTTTAAGTCTGGATATTTGCATTCAGCGGCTACTTCTTCTGTGCTTTTGCGGCTGCTAATTCAGAAGTTTCTTGCTCTCTGTTGTGTTCGCCATCTTTGCCAAAAGTCTTGAGATCTCGTGTTTACTACCGACCGCAGTAGCTACTGCTCATCGGCTCGCTTTTGTCGACAACGACTTACTCTATTTTGGTGATTTGATGAGAACTGCCATCGTTGGTCGTGACGGCAGCTTGTGTTTCCTTCTTGCATGAAGACCTAGTTACTTTTCTGCTTTTGCTTTTAGTCTTTATTTTCTTCTTGTCACCTCGATTCGGTTTTAGGTTTTGTATTGCGAGTGTAGTCTTGCTTACTGTTTAGGCTCTGTCTTGTCCGTCCTTCTCCTTGGCATCCAGGTCCTTGTTGTCTCTTCGACAAAAGTAGATTTGAGCTTTGTTGCCCGAGTATGTTCTAGCTCTTTTGACAATTTGTTTTTGGTTTTTAAGATTTCATCTTCATAACTTTTATAGCTATTGAAGGAGAAAGAAAAGTGAATACTTGGGGGAGATTTTAAAAAGGCACCATTCACCCCCCCTCTGTTGCCATTTCCGGTCCTACAATTGGTATCAGAGCCGGTTAGGTCTTGTCTATAGATCTTAACCGGTCTGCAAGCCATGGCGACAGACAAGTATTCCACCAAGCCGCCTATCTTCGATGGCCTGGATTACCCCTTCTGGAAAAGCCGAATGGAAACTTACATCCAGGCTCGGGGGTATGCCATCCGCGGAAGGTGAAGATTCAGCTTTGTTGTTCTGCCGATGAGAACATCAATGTCGGAATATGGTCGATGTTGAGGCGAATGCAAAGCCAAGGAACATCATCATTCGTGGTTTGAGCGAAGCGAGTTCGATCGCATCTCTCACCTGTCGTCCGCCTACGACATCTGGGTGACCCTCAATGCATACCATGAGGGCACCACCCGGATCAAGACGGTTCGACAGACCGGTTCAAGCGTGAATACTGATGAAATTCGAGATGCTTGCTGGAGAGTCCCTTGACGAGTGCTTTTCGCATTTTCACAAAATTTTGAGCAACCTCCGAGCCGTCGGTCTCACATACTCCGACTCGGATAACGCTCGACAAATCCTTTCTGCACTTGATCTTCGGGTTTGGGAGATGAAGGTGACTACCATCAAGGACACCACGGACCTCTCGACCCTGACTCTTGACGCGCTTTACTCGCGCCTCAAGACTCACGAGATTGACATAGTCTCTCGCCGGTCAAGTCACGATCGATGGCGCTAGTCACCGATCCCGCTCGATCTTCTTCTGCCGAGCCTTTATGCGGATTCTCCTCGGCTCTCTCGTGACATAACCGATGATCGCTTAGAGCGACTTCGGATGAACGACTAGCCCTCCTAGCACGTAGATTTTCTCATGCTTACAAGAGGAGGAGGGATGGAAAAAGAGGAGGACCCGTGATTTGTTTCGAGTGTGGTGGCCCCAACCACATCCGAGCAAACTGTCCCAAGCTTGGGAAGGGTAAAAACGACTTTGGCGGTTCGGGCAAGAACGACTACACCGACAAGAACCGCAACTCAAGCCCTCAAAGACCGGTCCAAGGCAAGAAGAAATTCGTAACTTTGGGAAGGAAGAAGCTCTTCCACCGTCCTCACCGCTTCGACGACCTCGACCTTAGCGAGGTGGAGAGATGGAGCGACGATGACGGGACGGGTGACCAAGACCCCAAAGGCGGCGACGACTTCTCCGGCATGTGCTTCATGGCCCTCGAGGGCGAACTGAGCGACAGCGAGCTGTACTCTGACTCCGACGAGGTGAGCCCTACTTATGACCAGCTTAATGATGCTTTCCTTAAGCTAGGTAGATTTCATGCCAAGTCTAGGGCTAGGTGTGCTGAGTTGGAGAAGGAAGTAGCTAGACTATCACGGAGCTTACTTAACACATCCGCTCCCTCCGTGATGACCGTGATACATGCTTGTGCCTTGATTGATGATATGGAGAAATTAAGGACCTCTCATGCTAGTCATCTTCCGAGCTTGATTTGATTAAGGTGGAGAACATTAGTCTTCTCACCGAGCTTGAGATGAGTAGGGTAGTTCCTGTTTCATCTTCTACTGTTGAGACTATTTCTTGCACCTCATGTGAGGATAAGGATAATGCTTTTAGAGGTCTTTATACATTGCTTCTCGATCCGCCCGAGGGCGTGTGAAAGTTGTAATAACTTAAAGATGAATCTAAAGCAGGCGGATCATAAAATTCTTGAGTTACAAGCTTTTCTACTTGAGCCTATTGCTTCATGTGTAAATTGTCCTAAGTTAGCTGCGAACTTGAATCGTCTCAAAACAGTTTCAAGAAATGATTGACTACAATAAGAAAATGGCTCAAGATGCTTCTAAGGACCTCGTTAGCTCACCATGCAAAAGCGTGATAAACTAAAATCTAACTTGATTGCTTTGGATGAAAAATGTGAAGCTAACTAAGGACCTTTTAGAAAAATCACATCCGTCTTGTGCTTTCTGTGCTGAAGTGTTGGAAAAGGATAAAGACATGGTAGAGACGTTTAGGAAGAGTTACAAAGACCAAATGGCTAGGATTAGGACTGCCCTGTGTGTCTGCGAAGCTCTCAAGGTTGAGGTGGCCATGCATAAGGAGAAATATGCACGTGCTATTCGCTCTTACGCTATTGGTTCTTCTCCTTCCTCTCCTCCTGCTCTCTTCTTCTTCTCCTTGCTCTTCTTGCACCTCTCTCTTTCGGGAGTGTCGGTGCCTTATGAACACTCTCGAGAAATTTGTAGGAGGCAAGAAGAATCTCAATCTTATTCTAGACCAATCAAAGATTTGTAAGTTCAAACAAGGTCTAGGATATGATCTCCGTGAGGATGTGAGGAAAAATCCACAATGGTGCTCGGACCGTGGCCATGGTGTGATTGAGGTCAAGCCAAGAACAAGAAAGTTCAATTTAAATCGCGGGCTTTGTCCAAGGGATTTCGACAACAAGGTGATTTCACTGCGACTTGACCTCTCGGAATGCGAAGCAATCTCATGCTACTTGACCCCTCGAGGCGAAGTATCATTGCACCTTTTGTTAGAAGGATGAGTATTTATTTGACTATTGCTTCAAGCGCGCCAAGATCGCGCGAAGAGACCGTGTTGAATCTCTTAGGCGTATTCAGGGTCAGCCCCAGACCTTGAGTGCACCGAAGACCAACACGAGGTCTAGGTTTGCTACTGTTGGTAGCTTGGGGCGGCACCGAGGACTTGGTTTTTCTGAGTCTTCTGTTTTTCATCCTCGTGCTCCCTCTGGTCGTGACTTCCGCCGTCCTGAGGGTAGATCTAGTTTTCCTAATCGAGATAGCTATCCGCGGCGAGATCGAAGATGTTGCTTGGTACTTCACTCGCTCTCCTGTGGCGGTCGGATCCGAAGAATACCTTGTGTCCGCTCACGGACCTTCCGCTTCTGAGCGACGGAGGCGTGGGGTAGATAGAGGTCAGTCGTGCTTGACTACTTCATCTGCTCGACGTGTTACTCAGTATTGGGTGCCAAAATCACTCTTGATTTATCCCATCGAGACTTTACTCTGTTTGACTCGGGTTCGCGGGCGGGGAAGGAAAGGTTTGGCTCGTAGACTCGGGTGTTCACGACACATGACCGGAGATTCCCGTTGGTTTTCTTCCCTTGCCCGAGCCCCAGGTGATGAGACGATCACCTTCGGAGACGCTTCTTCTGGGCGAGTCATCGCCAAAGGTACAGTGCGCATTAATGATTCATTTATTTTGAAAGATGTTGCCTTGGTTAGTAAGCTGCAGTATAATTTGCTTTCAGTCTCTCAGCTTACCAATGACGATTTCGTGGTGAGCTTTAAGAAAAACAATTGAAAAATTCTTGATTCTTCGGGTAGTTTGGTTTGAGGGATTTCTCGTTTTGGGAGGATCTTTCGTGCTGATTTTTCTGAGTCTTCTGGTGATCCTCTCCGTTGTTTGCTTGCTTCGAGTCCCGACCTCTCTTTCTTGCATAGGAGACTTGGTCATATTGGATTTGACCATTTGACCCGAGTTAGCGGCCACGATCTCATTCGTGGTCTGCCGAAACTCAAGATGGTCAAAGATCTTGTTTGCGCTCCATGCTTGCCACGGCAAGATGGTTGCCGCCTCTCATCCTCCGGTCCACGATTACTATGACCGATGCACCAGACAGCTGCTCCATATGGACACAGTTGGACCAAATCGAGTCTTGATCGGCAGGAGGGAAGTGGTATGTCCTTGTCGTGGTCGATGACAACTCGAGGTACTCTTGGGTGTTTTTCTTAGCCTCGAAGGATGAGACGTTTACACATTTAAGAGGTCTTTTCAGAGGCTTTCTCGTTGAGCTTCCAGTGCCTTACGAGCGATCCGCAGTGACAATGGCACGGAGTTCAAGAATTCCTACTTCGAGAGGTTCTGTGTTGAGACAGGTGTAGAGCACCAGTTCTCTTCTCTGCACGTCCCCATGAGAATGGCGTCGTGGAGAGAAAGAACCGTACCTTGGTCGAGATGGCCAGGACGATGCTCGATGAATACTCTACACCGCGGAAGTTTTGGGCTGAGGCTATAGCCACCGCGTGCAATGTTTCGAACAAAGTTTTTCTGAGGGCACACTTGCACCGCACCTCTTACGAGTTGAGATATGGGCGAAGGCAAGTGTTTCTCATTTCGTGTGTTTGGTTACAAGTGCTTTATTACAAGTCCGGAACCTAGATAAGTTCGGGTCACGTTCTTGTGATGGAATCTTTCTAGGCTACTCGATTTCTTCGGCGGGCCTATAGGTGCAGGCTGCGAGTCTAGTAAAATGGTAGAAACACATGAGGTGACTTTCGATGAGGCGGTCAGGGACTAGGCCCGATATCTCGAGTTCTTTAGAGTAGTCGAGACCATCTTCGTGGATGATGAGGACGATGGAGACGAGGGTTATCTACCTGATCCAGTCCCTCATCCACCCCTTGAGGTGCCTTCTTCCACCGCACCTCAAGGTGATCGACCATGCCTTCGCTTCTTCGGAGCTAGTGGCTCTATTCCTACCGTCGACTCACGAGGTGAGGCCGCTTCTTCATCTCATCCTGGACCTCCTAGACATATCCAAAATCTCATCCTTCGAAAGCGATTATTGGAGACCTCTTGAGCGTGTTACCCGCTCAAAATCGCTTATCTCAATTACATCTTCATTCGCTTTCATTGCCTCCTTTGAGCCCAAAGATGTTTCTCATGCTTTATCTGACGAGTCTTGGATGAATGCCATGCATGAGGAGCTGGAGAGTTTCGAAAGAAACAAGGTTTGGACGCTTGTTGAGCCCCCTCGAGATCACAATATCATTGGAACCAAATGGGTGTTCAAGAACAAGCAAAGTGAGGATGGGGTAGTCATTCGAAACAAGGCTAGACTGGTTGCACAGGGGTACTCCCAGGTTGAGGGTCTGGATTTCGAGGAGACCTTTGCCCTCTAGCTCGTCTTGAGGCCATTAGAATTCGCTTGCCTTTGCGGCTTCTAAGGGTTTCAAGCTTTACCAGATGGACGTCAAGAGTGCCTTTCTCAATGGCTTCATTGAGGAAGAAGTCTATGTCGAACGACCTCAGTTTTCGAGAACCCCAAATACCCTAGTCATGTCTTCAAGCTTTCCAAAGCGTTGTATGGACTTAAGCAAGCCCTAGAGCTTGGTATGAGAGGCTTAAGTCCTATCTATTGAGACATGATTTTGAGATGGGTAAAGTTGACAAGACCTTGTTCATTCGCCGGCTTGGCAATGACCTTCTGCTCGTCCAAATCTATGTCGATGACATCATCTTTGGCGGCTCTTCTCATGCTCTAGTTTCACAGTTCTCGGATGTCATGAGCACCGAGTTTGAGATGAGCATGATGGGTGAGTTGACTTTCTTCCTTGGCTTCGGATCAAGCGAGACTCGGGAGGGTACCTTCTTGCATCAAGGCAAGTACACCGTGACCTCCCGAGGCGTTTCGACATGAGTGATGGAAAGCGGTGTCAACTCCGATGGCTTCTACTACCACACTTGACCCGAATAAGGACGGCGAGCCAGTTGATCAAAAGAGTTCGAGTATGATTGGCTCTCTCTTGTACCTCACCGCCTCGAGACCGGACATACACTTCTCAGTGTCTTTGTGCCCTTTGAGCTTCTCCTCGCGTATCTCACCGCCAAAGTGGTGAAGCGCATCTTCGGTACCTTGAGCTACCATTGACTATGGTATCGGTACTCTTCCTCATCCTGTCTATCCCTTAGAGTCTATTCGGATGCGAGACTTTGCGGTACATAGGATAGATAGGAAGAGCACTTGCACCGCCGGTTCATTGGCACTTCTCTCATTTCTTGGTCTTGAGGAAGCGATCCGGTGTTGCAGTCCACCGCAGAGGCCGAGTGCGTTCTGCGACCGATTCTTCGTAGCCAAGTGCTGGATGGTCTCGACTCTGCGGGACTTTGGGTTAGCTATCGATCGTGTTTCGCTCTTTTGCGATAACACGTCTGCGATTAGCATTGCTAAGAACCCGATGCAGCACTCTCGGACCAAGCACATCGATATCGATATCACTTTCTTCGAGACCATGTAGAGAAGGGTGACATCGTGCTCCAGTTTGTGGAGAGTGATCACCAGTTGGCTGATATCTTCACCAAGCCATTAGATAGCTCTCGGTTTTCAGCTTTGCGGGGAGAGCTTGGGGTGGTTTGTCCTTATGGACTGTTGTGAGGGGGAACTTGTGCTTTACTGCTTTATCATATTATTTATGCTTCTGTTTCCTTACTATTGTATCACATCTGCGGGTGCATTGGGTTTTAGTCCTTCTAGCATAGGTTAGAGTGTATCTCTTGCTGAGTTGCTTAGACTTCTTGCTCTTATCTTATGCTTTCAGGATAGTGTTTTCTTATCTCACTAGGTTGAGCTCACTCACTTCTTTTAGGTTCTAACGAGGGTCGGGCCACCTTGGGTGAGCAGTGCGTGTTTGCTCTCTAGTGTGTGTTTTACGGTCGACTATTAGTCCCAGAGTCATATGGGGTAGATGAGAGTCGATCGAGCCATTAGTATTCTCTATCTTATCTATGCTTTAAGGACCCATTGTTTCTGCTTTCTTTGCCGACTTCTCGCGTTTTATTGCTTTGGTT
Source organism: Bonia amplexicaulis (assembly GCA_036346245.1). Classification (NCBI taxonomy): domain Eukaryota; kingdom Viridiplantae; phylum Streptophyta; class Magnoliopsida; order Poales; family Poaceae; genus Bonia; species Bonia amplexicaulis. The sequence continues at coordinate 62,931 of JAYGGG010000063.1, read as the reverse complement.
CAAGGGAGTTCATTTGGGAGCTTACGGAATGTAATATTGACTTAACTCAACTTGAACTAAAAGTTGCATCACATGTTGAGGAGAGCTGGATTTTTCTGCATGTTATTCTACATTGTAATATAAATACATTGAGCCTTGACTATTATCCGGTTATGACATGCTTACGATGCTTTACATCTTGCCATGATTTATGCTTATTTGCTAGATTTATCATGACTTCATATGTGTAGACTAGCTTATGCCATGATGAGTTAATTAAACTTGCTCAATTATACTAAAAACTTGTCATGATTAGCACTCGAGTTTAGTCTTTCTTGAGCTATCCTTTTATGATTCATGCCATGTCAAATAGGCTGAGTTAAGCGTTGAATCTCTTTTGAGCCTTAGATTGAGTGTCTTAAACTCTTGATGTAACATGAGTTAGTACAACTTGTCAAAAGCAAAAGATCTCTTTTGTGCGAAAAACCGATCTCACCAATTCTTTCTCATGAGGCGGCTTGCCATTGCACTAGGCATGAACTCAGGGGGAGTTTTGGATGACCTAGACTATCTTCTTAAGCTTCTTGCTTGGAGTAGTCGCAGAATGGCTTGAGATCTAGCACATGATAAAAATATTGGTTGAAAACAACCATAAGTTCCAAAAGAAAAATGTTATTTATGCTCAATTTGCTTGAGCTATCTAAATAATCAAGTACTTGAACCATTGTTTCACTCTTGAGTATATAACACTCTATTTGGACTCGATATTAGATTCTTGGTTCCGCTTAGCTTGATTGACATGGCTTGCATCGTCCTTGGATATCTCTAGCTAGACTTTGCTTATTGATGACTTGACATGTTCATAAAATGCACTAAAATTCATATTGTCATCTAGTAGCTTCTAGCTGGCTTATACATATTTTGTCATGATCTAGATAGCTTTTCATTAAGTTATGGCTTGGTGTAATACATTATGGTTATTTTGGATAATTCTCATGGCTCTAAATGCTTAGAATAAACAACTTCAGCCATTTCATCCATCATCATGACTTATTCTCTCTTTTGCATTCTTGATGTGTTTATTGCCAAAAGGGGGAGAATAGATTGGAGAAAAAGTCTTTTAGGAATCTAGAGCTTGGAGATCAATTTACTCTTTCTTGAGTTGCTCTAATGATTCCTTCTGTCGACATGGTCATGAGTTTCATTTCCTTCTTTGGACTATGTTGGACTCTTCAAACTCAACTTCATGTTTTTCTGGGTTTGTCAATATACTCATCATGGGGGAGATTGAGAGACCATGTGGAGGTCATCCCGTTGTGAATGATGAGTAATTGACATCGGTTTACTGAAAAGTCGAGTTTGAGTCGATTTGTTCGGACCTAGGCGTTGCGTGGCGTACGGGCTCGGTCGGACTTGGTCGAACCTAGTCGTATGGGTTTAGGTTGCATATTACGATGACTCGGCGGTTTGATCTCTATTTACGCTTTCATGTATCGGCGGTGCTATTTGGCGTGTTTCTTGTACGTGTGACCGCGGGGCGTCGAGGCGGAGTCGTGGCGAGACACGGTGGACCGGACTAGGCGCGGTGGCGCCGAGGTCGAGCAGTCGTGATGTGTCGAGACGACGTGGACTCGAGGTGGTTGCGGGCGTGCGAGGCAGGGCGCGAAGCTTCCGGAAGGTGCGGGGAGGCGGCAGAATTTCGCAAACCGCAATAACGGAGGCGGGCGCGTTGGACTTAGCAGCGTAACGGGTGGAGACCCGTTAGCCAAGGCTATAAATAGAGGAGGGGCTGCATGCCTCCTCATTGCTTCTAGAATGAATTAGGGTTTCAATTGAGTCAAAAGAGGCTTTAGAAGTTTGTTTGCTTTTAAGCCTTAGTTGTTGGGAGAGAGCGGTGGTAAGGGCTGTCCCATGGAGCTCTAGCAGTTGGGTGTTGCCTCCGTAGCCATCCGGTGTAGTGCTCGAGTTGTGTTCCCTCCTCTTAGTTCTTCCTCTTTGTGCTCTTGAGAGATGAACATGGAGAGCTGTTTGATCCTACTTGTATTTTCTTTTCCTGTTCAATTGTTCATGCATATGAGAACTCTTTGTAACCCTTGTTGATTGGAAATGAAAATCTCTGAAGTTCTGCTCTCTGTTCTTATTTTCTCTAAGATGCTCTCATGGCTCAATTCTTGAGATTTTGAGTTTTGTTGTTTCTCTTGCGGGTGAGTAGTAAAATGGGTTGCTCTATGATGGAATTACATTTCTAGACCTTTTGTTTATCTTCTCTAAAGAGCAAATCAAAGTTAATTTCAGTTTTAACTTTTCAGCCTCCTCTGTTCATACTTTCTTGTTCTAGGGTTTTGTTGAACTTCGTGTTTTCTTTTGAGAGTTGGCTTGAAATTTGATTTCTAGAGCCCTGTGGCTATTGCTAACATATCCTCAAAATTTCATAGCCAAAGGATCAAGGGTTTGGAAGAAATTTGATTTTCATTTTTCCTCCCTGTAGCTTTCAGAGGTTGGGGTTAAATCTGAATTTTCTTGTTGAGTTCTTTGGTTTATTGATTTCTCTTGTCTCCTGAGTACTTCTTGTTTTTCAGCTCCTAACTCTTTTGATCTATCACGAGAAGTGCGGTGCTTCTTCTCCATTTTCTTCTGTTGTCATTGTGAATGCATCATTCTTGCATGTCATTTTTCAGTCTCTAGAAATTTCCTGTTTTCAGTTTTTCGGTTTTCTGTAGTTCAGTTCTCAATCCTTTGCCAACAAATTGCTGCTTTTTCAGTCAGGAGTTACTGATGTTTTCAACCGAAAATTTGCTGCAGTTTCTCAGTTCTGTTTTGCTAGGTGTTTGCCTGCAGTAAGTCTGTTTTGGTTTCGGCTGTTGTAACATCCTGTGAAGCTAAGTCTTGGATTATAAATTTTCCTTGCATTAATTGCGGTTATTTTGATTTGGAATTTGTTTCTCTTTAAATCATTTCTTAAATAAAGAGCTAATGATTTCCAATGGGCAAAAGAAATGAAATAATAGAACATAAAATAATAAAGGAGAATCGAAAAGATGATCCAAAGTCAAAAGAATGTAGTTGATCCTAGGTAATGGATTATATATAGGGTTAAATCTTTACAAAAGAAATGAGTGAGAGAAACAAAATAGAAAAGTATATATGTAAATACAAATATGTATATATGAAAAATGGAAATAATAAAAAGGGGTTTTAAATGAATAAAAATGTGTAGATGAGCTCCCCTTAAAGATTGGGATTTAGAAATATATATATATATATCTACATATTTGCAAATATGTGAAAGAAATGAGTGAAATTAAATAAAAGAAATAAAAAAAATGTTATTTTGGGTCGGTACCGAACTGCCCGACCAACCCCAACCCACCCGCGTGACCCCCCCCTCTGTTCTTCTTCTCCCCTGCCCTCCCCTCGCTCGTAGCTTTCAAGACGCGCCCGCCTCGCTCCCGTTCGCCCCCTTTCCGTGGCCCAGCCCGTACGGTCGTTCGGACCGTTGGAGACACCCCCCGCCTTCGGACCATCGGGCAACGCCGCCTCCGACCGCGCCTCTTTTCCCGCGCGCCCGCACTCCCTCTCTGCTGCGCCCAGCAACTCCCCTCCGCGTGGCGCCCATGCACCGCCTCCGCCCACGGTTTCTCCCCAACCCGGCCATGAAGGCCACTGGCTCGACTGCCACCCCTCCCCTACACTGCTCATGCTTGCAAAAGGCGGCTCGGGAGGCACTCGATCTCGCCCTCTTGCGCCCTTAAAGCCCCGAGTGCGCTAGCTTCTCCCCACACTCTCCACCGGCTTCCACCGTGCCCAATTAGGCCCCTCGCTCTCTAGCTCGCCACGCCGTTTCTTCCCAAGTCAGCCAACGGCTCCTCGGCGGACCCAGCAGCTAGAGCCCAATTCCTCACTCCCACGCCACCCCGAGCACCGTGAAGTGATCCCACCCGCCCGAGCTCCTCCCGCTGTACTTGGCCGTGAACACCACCCGAGCTCGCCATGCCACACGCCGCTTAGGCATATCTGGTGTTCCCGGCCCACCACCACCGACATCGGCTTCCCGTGTCCCCAGCATTCCGTTTGACCCTCCGGCACCTTCCGGACGTCGCCGTCGACCAGCGCCACCGCCCTTCCCGGCCTCGCCTCCTCTGCCGGCCCCTCAGGCAAATACCTTAAGAGGTATTATTGCCCTTATAGGGTAGGCAAAGCCTCCCGACCATTTGGCTAGCGCACCGCTCTCTTTCCCCGAGGCTCCCGGCAGCGCCGAGCCTCCCGGCTCCTTGTTGGGTTGAGTTTCTGCGTTTTATTCACGACGACATGGGGGCCCTTTGTCGTACAATGACCGAGAGGCGACAGACGGTCCCACATGTCGGGCGAGGCCACCGACGAGCGGGTCGAAACCCGATGGGACCCACCTGCCAAAGGACCGATGACCGCATGGCGAACCCTTGACGGTGGACCCCACCGCCGAGTTTAGTAATTTTAGATTTTATTTAAGCGAGAACTTTGAAATGTTATAACTTCTTCATTTTAACTCCAAATCGAGTGAGACAAATTTCTAAATTGTCTAAATTCAAGATCTATCTAATAGAACTGAAATCATAATTTTTAGAGTTTATTTGAATTTCTGGTGTTATTGGGTTTGATTTGTTGCTTTTCATTTTATGCAAATTTTCGCGCCCGGTTAAAATAGCGTACGAGGCACAAGAAGAAGAGGCAGAGGCAGCAGCTGACCCCGGCACCCAACTCCAAGAACCCTGTGACCAAGGCGAGTTACCACTTTGACCATATTGAACCCAGATTTATGCAAATTATTTCTTTTTAAATTATCCATGTGCATGCTTTATGTTATGAGATATATCATGTTCAGAATTTCAGAATGTAGTTATACATCCAATATTATGCTTGCTAGTATTACCCGTTGAGACATGTTGATATATGTGAACCTTGTCGTAGTAGTAAAACTAGTATAAAGTAGATTTCCCCAAATAGAGTATAATGTAACGACTTGCTTAGTCATGCTAGTAAACGGGGACACTCAGTTGTCCCAAAAACTCTCACATACAATATGAAAAATGATTTGGGCAGTCATGGTGGGAATGACTGATGAAAAGTTTGGAACTGTTATTTTATGTCCCAAAAATCTCCAAACTTGCTTAGTATCTGGGTGGATGATATGGGGGCTGGAATGTGGTGCGGTGGGAGCACAAAAATTATGGAATGTGGTAGAACCACCCAGATAACACTAAGGACTGAATCTTGTCATGTTAGCCCGTGTAAAACAATACAACCACATGTCTGTAAAATACAACTTGGCTAAGTAGCGGTATCGAAACTCCCCGACTCATCTCACCGGTAGTGGATAGACGTGGTTATGCAAGGGCAAAGGAGGCCTAAAGGAACACCAAGGGGAGGGTGACGTTCATCAGTCGTACTAGCATTGGGGGAAGGGGAGCCCGCATAATGTTAGTAGCTGTGGTGAACATCCCGTGCAACGTATAGGACCCACCGCAAGTGGGCACAAATAGGGTGAGATGACTAGTGGAACTAGATATTCGAGCAGTCATGTGATAATCATTTGACCACGACCAAGGAATCGGGTGGGGCAATGGGTGGATTATTGCTTGTGGTGAAAGTGTACACACTCTGCGAGTCAAAACTATTGAATAGCCGTGCCCACGGTCATGGGTAGACATGGGATACTTAACTAGATATAGTTCTGTTTCAAAATGGTTTGTAAAGGGAATGTGAGAATAGAGGGCGATGGACTGCCTTAGTTTGGAATTGGCCTGGGTTTTGTCCCAGTGGTAAGTTAAGTGGCTATAACACTGAAAGATACGGTATGATGCAGATGCCATGTAATGGTGGATGGTGTCTGTATCGCTATTACAAAGGATGTACTTCACTTTACTTTTACTAAAAGTCGCTAGATCTCGAGGATTTTAATTATGTATTCACATGCAATTTTGGCAAACAAACAAACCCCACCTTCCTTGATCTAGCCTAGCATATAAAATTATCGATACGTGTGGTAACTTGTCGAGCACGGTGGATAGTGTGCTCACACTGCAATATCAAAGCAGGCGGGAACTCGGGGTCACTATGAGCATGAAGAGGTCCCGGTCAAGGAGGAAGGAAACAACGACGATAATTAGGGCGCTGCATTGCGTTTCTTTTGGGCACGGACAAGTTAGACTTTAGGCTGTGTGTGCACGTATATAATCTAAGTCTAGATGATATACAATGCACACATATTCCCCAGTCGCTTACTTTTGCTCCGCTGTGATACTTTGATGACTGATAACATTTGGCCTTAGGGCCCCTTTTGTAAACTATTGCCCGACGTGGCGTATTTCCAACTTGGATTGTAATATTTGATGTATGCGATGTATGTATGATTCAGCAATGAACTGTGTGCACTAACTACTGATCCAGGGATTAGTGCAATAATCACAGAGGATTTCGGATTGAAAAATCCGGGTCCGACAGAGCTGGTATCAGAGCATACGACTGTAGGATAAATGCCTTAGTATGGACATTAGAAGAGATAGGATTATAATTTGCAAAGCTTATAAAAAGAATTTCTAAAAATATAGTGTACTACTTCTTTCTCTATCCTTCTTAGACCTGTTCTGTTCTATCCTTCATTGATATTTTGAAAAGTTACTAACACTAGAAATTTAAATTACGGATGGCGGAGCTGGAGATGAGGGTGGCTGGACTATCTCGGCCCACTGAGTGTCTGAGGGAGTTCGCCACATCTGCGCAAGCTCCTCCATTACAGGGCTACCGGACCAGCCCGTGTACCGTGGTCTCAAGACCACGGCTGGAGGAGAGGAGTCTTGGCTGATTGAGGTGTTCATCTACCCGAAGACTGCGCACGACCAAATTTCACGTCTTCGGACGGAGCACCGTGACCATCCGGACCGTGGCACTTCAGGACGCTGCACGTCTTGCTGCCGCACGGATGTGCGACATCTACAAGGCCCGCCTTCGACGCACCCCCTTCTGCTACTACCCATCGCGCCAGGAGAATGCGCGATACAATGAGACCTATATGCGGTGAGCGAGAACAACCCGATGCTTACGCATCGGGTTGACTGACGAGGCCATGGGATCGCCCCACCGCCGCTCGGAGGAGATCACCGCCTCCAGGTTCACCTCGTCGCCACACACACCGGGTGGCGACCCTCCGCCACAGGCTTCGCCCGGTCGCGGCGAGCCTTGGCAATGCCAAAGCGGAGGCGGCCGCAACGGGCACGGCCCAGCGGGTCCCAGCTCCTGCTGCCACTCCAGCACCTCCCGCCCCGGCCCAGCCGAGGGCCGCACCCCGCACCACGCCATCACAAGCAGGCGTGCGACCTCCGGGACCACTGGGCTACTGGCCACGGAGGGTCACGCCAGCGGCAGCGGCCGCTCCCTGCTCGAGACCGACCCCTCCGAGTTCGGTGGCGGATCCCATTCTCGATCGACTTACGGTCCCTCCACCCAGCGCGGATTCATGGAGGAGTAGACCGGATGGCGCGGTACTTGCTTGATGTGGCGCAAATCGAGGGGCGTGTCGTAGCATGTTATCCAAGATCTTTTGTATCGTAGTAGTATGTCCGTCAAACTTTAATTAGTTATCTTTGTAATTGTAAGTCCAACCTAGAAGTCGGCTATGTGGTGTTTATTCTATGAAACCGCCTTGTGTTCAAAAATTGCTTTTGTCGTTTATTTTGTTGGCTTTTGTTTGTTTGAATTGGCGGTCTTATTTTGCTTTGCCTAGCATTAGCGCTAAGCCAATCATATGTATAAATATAACTGCAGATGGCCGGCGGAGGTAACTAGGGCCCGCACTCATGCCACCCACAACCAGCGGAAGTTGACTCCACCCCTAGGGTCTCGCCGACAAGGCGTGGACCGGTGCAAGACCAAGGGGCCGATCTCCCACCCCCACCGACAAATCCCACGATGGCACAAGTCATGGCGCGAGAAACCCACCGCTGCAGCCATTGTTAATGGCAAAAGCGGCTCCAGGCCGGTCCGGGCGACTTAGCGATTTTGAGAACCCGCCCCTCACCTTCTCTTCGCCGACGAACCTCTCGGCCGAGGATTGGCTTGGGATCTCGAAGAAACTGCGCCTAGCTAAGTGCGCGAAGAAGACAAAGTGATATTCGCACTCACCGGCTCGAGGCAAGAACAAGCGGTGGGAAAACTACCTTGCTGCTAGAGGACAAGAAGAGACCTCCACGACAATGACATGGAGGCCATACCATGGACAGAATTTAAGACGGCATTCAAGTCCAACTTCATTCCGACCGGAGTAATGCGGATGAAGAAGAACGAGTTCCGTACCCTCAAACAGGGGAACATGTCAGTTAATGAGTATCTTACCAAGTTCACACAGCTTGCCCGCTACGCCCCGAAGGACGTAGCAGAGGAGGAGGAGAAAATTGACAGATTCTTTGAGGGTATGAATGAAGAGCTAAGGGTACAGCTGATCGTCCAAGACTTCCCCAGCTTTCATCAACTGGTGAACAAGGCACTGATCCTGGAAAACGAGAAGAAGAGCTTGGAGGCCAGCCGTAAGCGCAAGATGGCAAAGACAAATGCCATGTGGAAGGTTTGTCCAAAGGTTCTTCAACAATTCTAACTTTTCAAGGCCGAACCAGTTCAAGCCCTCAGCCTCATTGCCTAGTCCCAGTGGCAGTTCAATGCAAGGGCGCCAAAATGTGAGCTCAGGTCAGACCACAGGCCTTAAGTGTTTCAGCTGCGGTGAAAAGGGACACTTTGCCAATAGATGCCCACACAAGCAGAATGCCCCTATTAGCGGTCAAGCCTCGGCCGGTAAGGACCTCGACATCTCAAGCCAAGAAATGCCCCAATGTCCAACCGTGGCGGGGTCAACCATGTCACGGCGAGAGTCGAGGAAGCGGGAGTCCTAATGGTGCGTTCTCTGTCAAGTCCATACCAAGACAAACTCTATTTGATTCTGGAGCTTCACATTCGTTTATATCCAAGGGGTATGCGGACAAACTAGGGTTACCTACCTATCCTCTAAAGAGGCCAGTAGTACTTAAGTCGCCAAATGGTATGATATGACTACCTTAGTGTGCCACAGGATAACAATATTCATGGAAAGGTGCGACTTCCACAGATCTAATAGTACTAAGCTCCCGGACTGGATATTATACTAGGAATGGACCTGTTAGCGGATATAAAGGAGTTATAGATCAGCCTCCGGGACAAGAAACCCGACTAAATGCCTTGGAATGACCATAGATGTGAAAGTGGACCGACCTTACCGGGGCGTGTAATATACTATTGTGAAGATGTACCTTTAGAAGGAATGATGGTGGTACAAGATTATCAGGAAGTATTTCCCGAAGACCTACATGGCATGCCCCCAGACAGAGACCTAGAGTTTGTTATTAATTTGAAGCAGTCTTGCTCCTATTTCAAGAGACCATATAGGATGACGGTGGAAGAGCTGGAAGAGCTAAAGACCCAACTCCGAGAACTGCGGGAAAAGGATTCATTAGACCCGCCTCACCTTGGGGATCCCGGTACTATTTGTAAAGAAGAAGGATGGCACAGCTAGGATGTGTGTGGATTACCGGCATTAAACGAAGTAACCATCAAGAATAAATACCCCCTTCCCAGGATCGATGATCTATTTGACCAACTCGGTGGAGCCACCATCTTCTCTAAAATAGATCTAAGATCGGGTTACCACCAGCTGAAAATTAGGGCTGAGGACATACCCAAGACAGCTTTCACCACTAGATATGGATCAGACGAGTTTACGTCATGTCCTTGATCGACAAATGCACCACTTACTTCATGAATCTCATGAACAAGGTGTTTATGGAGTATTTGGACAAGTTTGTAGTAGTGTTCATTGACGACATCCTCATCTACTCCAAGGCCGCCGACGATCATGCGAGCATCTCGCCTAGTGCTAGGGAAGCTAAAAGAACATCAGTTATATGCTAAGTACAGCAAGTGTGAATTCTGGCTAAGTGACATTAGCTTCCTAGGACATATAGTGTCCGCAGAAGGAGTATCAGTAGATCCCGCCAAGATCGCGGCAGTAACCGAATGGAAGCCACCCTCCTCCGTTACTGAAGTGCGAAGTTTTCTGGGATTGGCAGGATACTACAGAAGATTCATAGAGGGATTTTCTAGAGTAGCTAGGCCATTGACTCAGCTACTCAAGAAGGAACAGAAGTTTGAATGGACCACAACCTGCGAAGAAAGCTTTCAAGAGCTCAAGAAAAGATTGACTACCACCCCGGTGCTAGTCCTTCCTGATGTACGCAAAGATTTTGAAGTATACTGTGATGCCTCCCATCAAGGGCTGGGGTGCGTACTGATGCAAGGAGGCAAGGTTGTGGCATATGCATCCAGGCAACTCCGCCCTCATGAGGTTAACTATCCCACCCATGATCTGGAATTAGCGTCAGTGGTTCATGCCTTAAAACTTTGGAGGCATTACCTGATCGGCAACCACTGTGATATATATACAGATCACAAGAGCCTCAAGTATTTCTTCACCCAACACATCTTAATGCGAGGCAAAGGAGATGGTTAGAGTTGATCAAGGATTATTACTTGAGTGTCCATTACCACCCAGGGAAAGCCAACGTGGTAGCAGATGCTCTGAGTCGGAAGGCCTACTGCAATAACCTCATGGATCCGGAGCACCAGCCTGAACTCTACAAAGAGCTGGCAGCCCTGAACCTGGGGATCGTAGAAGAAGGAGCCCTAACCACTTGGGAAGATCAAACAAGCATTGAAGAAATGATAGAGGCTGCACAGAGAGAAGACCCAACTGTTTTGAGGTGGAAGAAATTAATGGAAGAGGGGAAAGCCCCTAAAATGACTATGGATCATCAAGGAGTTCTAAAGTACGGAAACCGTGTTTTCGTACCTCAAAAGGACCTTAAGGATCTAATGCTCGAAGCCCATAGCTCAAGATATTCCCTTCATCACAGGAGTACCAAAATGTACCAAGATATGAAGCAATATTCTTGGTGGCGGTATGAAGAGGGACATTGCCGAACACGTGCTTCTTGTGATGTCTGTCAAAGAGTGAAGGCCGAGCACCAAAGGCGGCGGGATCGTTACAACCCTCAAGATACCACAATGGAAGTGGGAAGAAGTAGGGATGGATTTTATCACGGGGTTTCCCCGAACAAGGTCGGGATACGACTCCATTTGGGTCGTGGTGGATAGACTGACCAAGGTTGCTCATTTTATCCCTGTCAAGACAACCTACAAGGGAGACAAATTGGCAGAACTATATATGTCCCGCATCGTGTGCTTACACGGTGTGCCAAACGGATAGTCTCGCATCGAGGGTCCCAATTTACCTCGTATTTACAGGCTAGCTTGCATGAAGCCCTTGGTACTCATCTCGATTTTAGCACCGCCTACCACCCCAGACGGATGGTCGGCTGAGAGAGTAAATCAAATATTGAAGATATGCTTGGGCTTGTGCCTGGATTTCTCCAAAGATCGATAAGTGTCTGCCAGATGCGAGTTTGCTTACAACAACACTATCAAACCGACCTTGGATGTCCCTTTTGAAGCATTGTGCGGAAGAAAGTGCCGCACCCCTCTGCATTGGTCAGAAGTAGGGGAAGGATATATATTCGGGCCCGACACTGAGGCAAGCGTAAGAGAAAGTTCACCGATCGAGATCGGTTATTGGTGCGCCTATCTAGACGTAAGAGTTATGCGATAAAAGGAGAAGGCCATTAAGTTTCGAAATTGGAGACCATGTCTACTTGAAGGTGTCACCCCTACGAGGAATCAGAAGATTTAAAGTCAAAGGCAAGCTTGCCCCTCGCTATGTTGGACCATTTCCGATCATAGCTAAGAAAGGAGAAGTGGCTTACCAGCTGGAATTGCCTGCAAGTCTAGCAGATGTACACAATGTCTTCCATGTGTCCCAACTCAAGAAATGCCTTCGGGTACCCGAGGATCAAACCCGATGGAAGCAGTGGAGCTCGAGAGCGACCTGACCTGGAGCGTCCAATTAAGATCTTGGACACCGTGAAAAAGAAAACCAGAATCAAACCATCCGCACTGCAGAGTGCAATGGAGTCATCACTCCAAGAAGGAGGCCACCTGGGAACGCGAAGATCAGCTAAGGAGAGACTACCCCGAATTATTCGCCAACTAGACTGAATCTCGGGGTCGAGTTCTCTTTAAGGGGGGTAGGTTTGTAACATCCTGTGAAGCTAAATCTTGGATTATAAATTTTCCTTGCATTAATTGCGGTTATTTTGATTTGGAATTTGTTTCTCTTTAAATCATTTCTTAAATAAAGAGCTGATGATTTCCAATGGGCAAAAGAAATGAAATAATAGAACATAAAATAATAAAAGGAGAATCTAAAAAGATGATCCAGTGTCAAAAAGAATGTAGTTGATCCTAGGTAATGGATTATATATAGGGTTAAATCTTTACAAAAGAAATGAGTGAGAGAAACAAAATAGAAAAGTATATATGTAAATACAAATATGTATATATGAAAAATGGAAATAATAAAAAGGGGTTTTAAATGAATAAAAATGTGTAGATGAGCTCCCCTTAAAGATTGGGATTTAGAAATATATATATATATATATATATATATATATATATATATATATCTACATATTTGCAAATATGTGAAAGAAATGAGTGAAATTAAATAAAAGAAATAAAAAATGTTATTTTGGGTCACCACGAACTGGCCGACCAACCCCGACACACCATGACCCCCAGCCCTGCTCCTGTTCTTCTTCTCCCCGCCTCCCCTCGCTCGGCTGCTTTCACAAGACGCGCCCCGCCTCCCGTTCGCCCCTTTGGTGGCCCGGCCCGTGCGGTCGTTCGGACCGTTGGAGACACCCCGCCGGACCGTTGGAGACACCCCCGCCGGACCATCGGACGCGCCGCCTCCGACCAGCGCCTCTTTTCCTTGCCAAGACTCCTCTCTGCTGCCCCGAACTCCCCTCGCGTGGCGCCCATGCACCGCCTCGCAAGACGGTTTCTCCCCAACCCGGCCATGAAGGCGACTGCCACCACCCTCCCCACACTGCTCCGCTTGCCGAAAAGGCGGCTCGGGAGGCACTCGATCTGACCCTCTTGCGCGCCTTAAAGCCCCCGAGTCGCTAGCTTCTCCCCACACTCTCCACCGCCTTCCACCGTGCCCAATTAGGCCCCTCGCTCTCTAGCTCGCCGCGCCCGCTTTCTTCCCAAGTCAAATGCCACGGCTCCTCAGCGGACCCCGCAGCTAGAGCCCAATTCCTCCCTCCCCACCCCGAGCACAGTGAAGTGATCCCACCTCGCCCGAGCTCCTCCCGCTGTGCTTGGCCGTCCGAACACCACCCGAGCTCGCCGCCACCGCACGCCGGCATATACCGTGTTCCCGCTTCCACCACCGACATCGGCTTCCCGTGTCCCCAAATTCCGTTTGAGCCTCCTGGCACCTTCCGGGACGTCGCCCGACCGCGCCACCGCCCTTCCCGACCTCGCCCTCCTCCTCTCGGCCCCTCCAGAAAATACCTTAAGAGGTATTATTGCCCTTATAGGGTAGGCAAAGCCTCCCCGACCATTATTAAGCTAGCGCAGCCAACTTTCTTCCCCCGAGCTCCCGGCCAGCATTCGAGCCTCCCGGCCCCTTGTTGGGGTTGAGTTTTCTGCGTTTTATTCTCTGACGACATGTGGGCCCCACGGTCACCGCAATGGACCGAGAGGTCACGACGACGGGTCCCACATCGAGCAGGCCACCGACGAGCGGGTCGAAACCCGATGGGACCCACATTCGGTGACCGCATCGCAACTCGAACCCCGACGGTGGACCCCACCGCCGAGTTTAGTAATTTTAGATTTTATTTAAACTGAGAACTTTGAAATGTTATAACTTCTTCATTTTAACTCCAAATCGAGTGAGACAAATTTCTAAATTGTCTAAATTCAAGATCTATCTAATAGAACTGAAATCATAATTTTAGAGTTTATTTGAATTTCTGGTGTTATTGGGTTTGATTTGTTGCTTTTCATTTTATGCAAATTTTCGCGCCGGTTAAAATAGCGTCTGAGGCACAAGAAGAAGAGGCGAGGCAGCAATGACCCCGCACCCAACTCCAAGAACCCCGTGACCAAGGCGAGTTACCACTTTGACCATATTGAACCCAGTTATGCAAATTATTTCTTTTTAAATTATCCATGTGCATGCTTTATGTTATGAGATATATCATGTTCAGAATTTCAGAATGTAGTTATACATCCAATATTATGCTTGCTAGTATTACCCGTTGAGACATGTTGATATATGTGAACCTTGTCGCCGTAGTAAAACTAGTATAAAGTAGATTTCCCCAAATAGAGTATAATGTAACGACTTGCTTAGTCATGCTAGTAAACGGGGACACTCAGTTGTCCCAAAAACTCTCACATACAATATGGAAAATGATTTGGGCAGTCATGGTGGGAATGACTGATGAAAAGTTTGGGCTGTTATTTTATGTCCCAAAATCTCCAAACTTGCTTAGGGCTGTTTGTTTCAGCTCGGGAATCCGACACGGAGAATCTGGAGAATCTGGAGAAGTGGATAACCCCACTTCGGCTACTAGTTCATTTTCCGGATTCTCGTAGCCTGGCTACTTAGAATCGGATGAAAATCGCCCTTTGTTTGAGCTACGATTCTAGGAGTAGCTGCAATGCCGTAAGTGAAACAAACAGACCCTTAGTATCTGGGTGGATGATATGGGGGCTGGAATGTGGTGCGGTGGGAGCACAAAAATTATGGAATGTGGTAGAACCACCCGGATAACACTAAGGACTGAATCTTGTCATGTTAGCCTGTAAACAGTACAACCACATGTCTCAAAATACAACTTGGCTAAGTAGCGGTATCGAAACTCCCGACTCATCTCACCGGTGGTGGATAGACGTGGTTATGCAAGGGCAAAGGAGGCCTAAAGGGACATCAAGGGGAGGGTGGCGCTCATCACTCGTACTAGCATTGGGGAAGGGGCTGCATAATGTTAGTAGTGTGGTGAACATCCCGTAACGTATGGGACCCACCGCAGTGGGAGCGACCCATAGGGTGAGATGACTAGTGGAACTAGATATTCTGAACAGTCATGTGATAATCTGTTTGACCACCTGACCAAGGAATCAGGTGGGGCAATGGGTGGATTATCGCTTGTGGTGAAAGTGTACACACTCTGCAGAGTCAAAACTATTTGAATAGCCGTGCCCACGGTCATGGGCGAACATGGGATACTTAACTAGATATAGTTACATTTCAAAATGGTTTGTAAAGAGAATGGGAGAATAGAGGGCGATGGACTGCCCTAGTTTGGAATTGGCCTGGGTTTTGTCCCAGTGGTAAGTTAAGTGGCTATAACACTGAAAGATACGGTATGATGCAGATGCCATGTAATGGTGGATGGTGTCTGTATCGCTATTACAAAGGATGTACTTCACTTTACTTTTACTAAAAAGCTGCTAGATCTCAGGGATTTTAATTATGTATTCACATGCAATTTTTGGCAAATAAACAAACCCCAGCCTTCCTTGATCTAGCCTAGCATATAAAATTACTGCATTTTGTGTGGTAACTTGCTGAGCACGGTGGATAGTGTGCTCACACTCGCAATATCAAAACAGAGGCAGGAACTCAGGGTCACTATGAGCATGAAGAGGTCCCGGTCAAGGAGGAAGGAAACAACGACGATAATTAGGGCGCTGCATTGCGTTTCTTTTGGGCACGAACAAGTTAGACTTTAGGCTGTGTGTGCACGTATATAATATAAGTCTAGATGATATACACACATATTCCCCGATCGCTGCTCGTGGCATTGGCTTACTTTTGTCACCGTGATACTTTGATGACTGATAACATTTGGCCTTAGGGCCCCTTTTGTAAACTATTGCCCGACGTGGCGTATTTCCAACTTGGATTGTAATATTTGATGTATGCGATGTATGTATGATTCAAAGAATGTACTTGTGTGCACTAACTACGATCCGAGGATTAGTGCAATAATCACAGAGGATTTCGGATTGAAAAATCCGGGTCCGACAGCTGTATTGGCAAAAGCATTCTGCAGTCTGTTACTTCTCCTCTCGGCTATGCAGTTTTCTGTTGAAAGTTGCCGGCAGCAAACACTACAGAGTAGTGGATTTTATGTCTGGATATTTGCATTCAGCGGCTACTTCTTCTGTGCTTTTGTGGCTGCTAATTCAGAAGTTTCTTGCTCTCTGTTGTGTTCAGTTTTACTGCCGAAAGTCTTCAGAGATCTCGTGTTTACTGGTGACCGCGGTAGCTACTTGTCACGGCTCGCTTTTGTCGACAACGACTTACTCTATTTTCGGTGATTTCGATTGGAACTCACATCTTGTTGGTCGTGATGGCGGTTTGTGTTTCCTTGCTGCATGAAGACCTAGTTACTTTTCTGTTTTGCTTTTAGTCTTCATTTTCTTGCTGTCACCTCAGTTCAGTTTTATGTTTTTGTATTGCGGAGTGTAGTCTTGCCGGCTGTTTAGGCTCTGTCTTGTCCGGCCTTCTCCTTGGCATCCAGTCCTTGTTGTCTCTTCGACAAAAGTAGATTTGAGCTTTGTTGCCCGAGTATGTTCTAGCTCTTTTGACAATCTGTTTTTGGTTTTTAAGATTTCATCTTCATAACTTTTATAGCTATTGAAGGAGAAAGAAAAGTGAATACTTGGGGGAGATTTTAAAAAGGCACCATTCACCCCCCCTCTGTTGCCATTTCCGGTCCTACAGAAATTGACAGTGAAACTGACAGAGGTAATCAGTGAGGTAAAACACGTAACCAATCATGAGGAGCCTATTTGATGCCATAAAGAGCACGACGAAGATGACAGATGTGTCCATCTGGAATAGAATACCAAGGTGGTGGTTGCATATAGACCTTCTCGTGTAAAATACCATAAAAAAAGTATTCTTAATATCCAGGTGAGAGATAGACCACCGGCGAACAGAAGCACCCGCAACAAGAGTGTGACTAGTGATCATATGGGCAACAGGGGCAAAAGTCTCATCGTAATCACGGTCATACTCCTACTGGAAGCCACGAGTTACAAGATGAGCCTTGTAGCATTTGATTGTACCATTAGATCGAGTCTTAATCTTATACGCCCACTTACACATGATAGGTGAGAGATCATGTGGAGATGATCCCATCTTTGTGATGAGTATTTGACCCTTGTTTGAAGGAAAATTGAGTTTGTTTTGGGCTTTTATTGCGAAATCTTAACTCTGGACGAAAACAAGTCGTGTACGACCATGTCCATGGTCCATACGACCGCGCTAGAGACCCTACGACCATGCCACAGCCTGTACGATCACATTTGACCGTGATCGGAAGTCAGTCAGGTGGCGTACGAGTGATCGGAAGGTCTTATGACCACATTGGGCGTGATCGGAGGTCACTCGGGATGGTTATGACCACGTTGTGGCGTTCTCGGTGATTTTGGCCGTGGTCGGAGCCCACCCAGGTCATTTTCGACCACGTTGTGTGCTCGGTGTTTCGACCACGATTATGGCGCTAGGGTTTACGACCACGTTGTGGGCTCAGGAGCGTACGACCACGTTGGGCGATCGGGCGTTCGACCACGCTATGCGGTGCGACCACGTTGGCGATTGGGCATGTTCGACCACGTTGTGGCGGTCTGATTCGACCACGTTGTCGGCAGATTGACCGTGGTCGATGGAGCTCATTCAAACCGGTCGTGTGGGCTCATATGGTGTCCGATCATGGTGAAACTTGGTCGGTTGGGTTCCTTGTGATGTTGTGGACCTTATGGATTGGTTGGTTCACCATTTTGACAAGATTTGGTTAAGACTAATTTCTGCGGAAAAGAGACTTGAGCTCTGTGAGCTGTGTGATTGTCATTTCATGTGTAGATCAGTGCTATATGATGTTTTTGTTGTTTGTGATGGTTGCAGGTACCTGGAGACAAGTCTTGGTGAGGCTTAGGAGGTCGGGACTAGACAAGGGAATTGTTGAGGTCCAGAACGACGTAGAAAAGCCGAATAGGACGTGTCTGCCAGGTGGTCTGACCGGTTGGACAACAAGGCATGTGGAGGAAGCTTCCCGGAAGGCAGTGGAGGGGCATTTTGGAGAAATGCCAAAGCTGCGGGGGAAGCTGTGTCCACTGGGAAAGCATTGTCTTGACTTTGGAGAGTTGGTGGTGCAAGCGGGCAAAGCGGTGGAGCCGTTGCCCTGGGTAATGGGCAAAGCACTGGAGGCCTGTAAAGCACTGGAGTTCTCTGTAATGGGTTATCTGTGGAGACCCGTTAGCGTGAGACTATAAATAGAGATGATAGGTCTCAGGAGCAATATGAGGTTGTCCCCCGAGTGCTCTGAGTATTCCTTTCTATCTTGTGTGAGTTGTCTCTGGGTAAGAGCATGGATGCTCGTGTACCTCCGATGGAGTGGCTGTAGAAACCTCCATGATCAATGAAAAGATAGGATTCATCTCTCTGTATCTTCTGAATATTTTGTTCTTGAGATGTTTTGTTTGATCCGGTTGCCTTCTCTTTTGATCCCATCTTGCTTCATTGTTATTTCTTTGAGAGTTGGCTTGTATCTCTTTGCTCTGAATGGATTCATACTCTAAGACCACTTGGTTAATTCATTCCAGGAGCAAAAATCAAGATGAGTAATTCTTGTGTTTTCGGTCTGCTCCTCTAGTTACTCGAGATCGAGTTCGATCATGCTTCTCTCCATCCTCAAGCAAAGACTTTTGATTTTCTTGTTAAATTCACTTCTAAATATCGTGCTCTTGCTAGGATTCAAGTTTCATTCGATTTCAGTCTCTGTGCAAAAAGTTCTCTCATTTTCGGTTCGGTGATGGTGCCTCTGCCGCTTCTTTCTGTTCGGTTTCGTCCGGTGGCCGGCGCTTCGACCATGTCTTGTACCGATCGCTCGGTTTTTTTTGATGCGGGCTCTTCGCTCATGATGCGGTGTTTTCGGTCTTATGACCCTTTGTCAAGTCTCGACTTGCCTGCTTTTTATCATCGCTAGCGATTTCGACCACGGGTTGAGGCTTGCCGATTCGGCCGTGGTTTCTTGGTCTTCGACTTCCATTTTCGATCGTAATTTCGGTGGTCTTTTTCAAGGCTTAGTTCTTTGACTTCATAGCTCTCTAGCTATAGGAGAAAAAGAATAGGCTGAATATTTGGGAAAGGAATTTTTCAAGAAGGCACCATTCACCCCCCCTCTGTTGCCATTTCGGTCCTTCAATAGGACAAGCATGCAATAGGTGTCGGTACAATATTTCAAGTTTCTGTATGCTGAAGATCATCAAGCTCCTCTTCCATAGTAAGCTACTACTCAAAATGAGAAGCGATCTCATGATAACAACTAGGCTCAATGACAGAAAGAGCATGAGCTATCAGAGCAAAACTAAGACGATCAGGAGGCCAATGCGATGTTCGGTCATGAAGAGCATAACGAGGGGCATCATCATGAATAATCATCAATAGAAATCATATATAACTTATGCCCGTCGTTAGAGAAGAGGCTGGTGAAGGACGAGAACGCTTGGAGTAGTGAACACTGGAGAAATGAAATGGTGGTGTTGTAGGAACAAGAGGTGGTGCTACAGGGGGTAGCACAACAGGCAGAGGTACAAAAGTAACCACTGGAGATAGACTAGGGGAAGACTGTGATTATGGAGAAATGTGTGAAGAATCAGAAAGAGACAACCATGAAATTGTCTCAACAGTGGAAATAGGATAGGGAGCCAAATCTCGATAGAAGAAATGTTAAGATTCATTAAAGACAACATCTCATGAGATCCTGATCCATCGAGCAGAAGAATTATAGCAGCGATAACCCTTATGCTCATAGCTATAACTAAGAAACACGCTCAACTGACTAATTTGGTGTGCTCACGAGGTGCCACAGGATAAAACAGATGTAGCCAAAAATACTAAGGTGAGTGTACTAAAGGGCTCGAGAGTAGAGATGCTCTGATGCTCTATAGGACTAGCACCCTTTAGAGCAGTGGAAGGCTACATATTGGTAAGATATGTAACTGTAGAAACAGTCTCAGCCCAAATTGTGGTGGAGCGTGAGAGGCAAGGAGAAGATGCAGGCAATCTCAATCAGATGATGTTGTTTGCACTCAACCTCATTCTAAGCATGGGGACATGACAAGAAGACTGGTAAAGAGCACCCTGCCCAGAAAGAAACTGTCTAAAATCGTCAGAATAGTATTCACCAGCAGAATTACAGTAAAAGGTATGAATAAAAGAGTCAAACCAAGTATGAACCATCATTGCAAAGCTATGATATATCGCAAGAAAATAACCCTGATTAGATATAGAAAAAAGCCATGTAAAACGGGACTAATCATCAATGAAAATCACATAGAACTTATGTCTGCCTTTAGAAATAATATACGTAGATCCCCATACATCTGAATGAACTAAATCAAAAGAACAAGAAGACAATAACTCACTAGAATGATAAAGAAGTTATAGCCGCTTACCCAGCTTATAACCCTGATAAAACAT
The DNA here is from genome assembly GCA_036346245.1 of Bonia amplexicaulis. Taxonomy (NCBI): domain Eukaryota; kingdom Viridiplantae; phylum Streptophyta; class Magnoliopsida; order Poales; family Poaceae; genus Bonia; species Bonia amplexicaulis. The sequence continues at coordinate 42,431 of JAYGGG010000063.1, read as the reverse complement.
GGTCGTGTCAATAGTAACACGTCCAAGAACACTCTTACGAACTAATGAAGAAAAGCAGGACCCACACAAGTGACCTAAACGATGATGCCATTATACAAAAACTCTAGAGGTGGTGGGAGCAGTGATGGTGGAGATAGACATAGATATGATAAAAGCAACTGAGATGGACAAAAGATGGAGACGGTCCAGGATGTAGAGACCCTGATGATCTCTATAGTGCTAGCTAGTCCCAAGTATCGTCCCTGTCTATCGATCCTAGAAAAAAAGGAGGGAGAGCCACAACAAACCCTAAAGCCAAGATCAGTGAGCTGACCCACCGAGAGGAGCCACATAGTAAACTGGGGAACAGGAGAAATAGTTGGAACAGAAAAGTCAGTGGACAAAAGAGTGCCCTGACTAGGGGTGGGAAACGGTAACGGATAATCCATTTTATCTGATATTCGTATCCGAGGAAACGCGAATGTGGTAAGCAAAATCCGTATTAAAAAATGTTCATATTCGTATTCCAGAATATTCATATCCTTATTTGAGAATATTGTATTCGCATTCATATTCGAGAATATTCGTATTCGTTTTCGAGGCTATTTGATTTGTATTTGATCTATTTTCCATGCCTATCTTCGGTAACCTATCAAAAACCAATGAAAACTGGCAAAATCGCTTGGAATTTATTCTACCGAGATTTGTTACAGAAGTTGTAGGAGGAGATTCGTATTTGACTGAATTAAGTACATATTCGATTTAAATTCGTATCCGTTACGACATTTGATTCGTATTTGTAGTTGAGAATATTCGAATTCGTATTCATATTCATTTTAAAAATATGGATTCGTATTCGTATTTGAGACTATTTGATCATATCCGATCCGTTTTCATCCCTAGCCTTGATAGCTAATAGACAGAGGAGTATGACAGCTGTCTGAATAGTGATAGGAAAAAACAAAGGTCCTATTGAAGTGAGAGATGTAGAGTCTGGTGTCATGTGGAAAGCAGCACCAGAATCTAAAACCCAAGAGGTACCTGAAGGAGATGTATGAACTAGATTGGCAAAACCTACTAAGCTATGAGAGAGCTGTTAAAGAAAAGCTTGACAAAGCTGCTGAATAGAGTCACCTCGCTATGAACTTGATGTGCTAGTATGTCCTCCTATAGAGGAAGGGCCTCCCTGCCCCCTTGGATCGTTCACCCTCATGTGCACCACACAACTCTGGTAGTCGTGCTAATTTTTTTGCAATAGTCACTGAGCCCTAGTGCGAAAATAGAAGCGAAAATGCGCATCTAGGCAGGGACTGTAGTCGAAGCAGAAACTATTTGTGCAGTTGAGGAAGAAGGGGCAGCAAACATGACGCTAGATCAGCTCTAGATTCATGTGGAGAAGTGTCTAGAGACGACATGGGAAGACGCCCAGACGAGAAGGTGACTGAAGACGATGGTGATGATGGTACCCTCGACGACGACATAGCAATTGCAGAGGTGGTGGCATCCCAATCCAGGCTGGCGATGGCCCAATCCGATCGATTGTTGCCTCAGGCTGGGCGGCGGTGGAGTGCTAGGTGACAGTGGTGAGATGGCAGCAGAAGGAGCTAGGTTAGTGCCCTAGCTCTAATACCATATTATGAATATTGTGTGTATATTCATGAGGCCTAATTGCCAGTATATATAAAGAATATAAGGGAATATTGTAGGGGAATATGCCCTACACATATATGGAAATACAAAGGAATATGCCTATTCTAATATAAACAACCATGGAGCCCCCATCGTAGTGCATCAATGCTCCCTGAGTGCACCATTGTGCCTCATGGCTGCGCCAAGCCTCATCAACGAGCCCTGCCATCAGCGACCCTAAATCTTGCCCAAACATTGAGCTGCCATGGCCTCCACATGCTGTCATTACCTGCTCGTGGAGTGCTATCATTGCCACCTATCCTTGCATCCAGAATGGTCATTACTGTCTCAACCTACAACCCTCCACACATCTCACAGCTTCTAGCGCCACCTTCAATTCAAGTGGCCATTGACTTGGGTACGTGTGGAGCTTTCATGCTCGGAGGAGGACAAGGGAGAAACCCTTATAGCCTCCCTCCATGCGCCACGCGGTGGTCATGAGCGGGGCTCCTTACTGGCCACTGCACCCGCCGAGTCTCGAATGGGGAGGAGCGCGCATGTACCACTACAGCTCATCCCATCACTTCAAGCCTCACGACCCGAGCTCATACCTCCAGGGATGGGAGTTCTAGACCCTCCCCCTCGAGCTCCTCTCCCAGGGCAAATGTGCCTACACCCGAAGATGGTAAGCTAACTCCCATCAGCCAAAGCAAGGCTTCGCCCCCAAGGTGCTACCTGGATATGGCGAACAGATAGCCCCCAAAGCCAAAGGTAGTCCCTCCCCTAGGAGTCTCTTCAGCACATCTAGGCAAATGGGTAGTTCCACCTGCCACGGCCCAACCACGCTTGCGAAGCTGTAAAGACTCACATCAAGTACAACATGGCCAAGCAGGTCAAAAAAAGTCTTCACTCTACAAGTACCAGGCGTGTCCCTGCCCTACCAGCCGAATCAATAGATCAATGTGGCTGCCACCATTATGAGAACATGGAGGATAAGTCCATGATCTCTCGGCTAAACCAAGACACAAGTCGACACGAGCGCTTCGGCTTGCTTGAGCATGGGCACCGTCACTGCCACCACCGGGCATCTAGCTCTTCCAGCTTAGAGGAGCCCCCACACCACTGTCATCACCTTGCACAATCTCCATCCCTTTACGGGTGCAACAAAGATAAGTAAATGTCATAATAGGGGGCTTGACCTTTAGGCATAAATCTAATCGCCAATGGAAGGAGTACGCCCAAGAGGTCAACGCCGTGGGGGTGGCCCCTCAAAGCACCCCTCCTAAGTGGGAAAGAGTTCCGTTCAGCTTCACCGCTGAGAATGTAAAAAGCCTAAGGTTCCCCATGACAACACCCTCTTGGTAACAACCAAAATATCCAATTGTGAGGTCTCCCACATCCTTGTCGATGTGGGAGCTCCGCAAATATACTCTACCTCTACGTGCTCAAGGAGTTGTGGGAGTCATGCAGGGGGCTATCATTATGGCATCCTACTCCCATCCGATCGCCCCCTCACTGGCTTCATACTAGGAAAATCTATCCAACCTCTTGGAAGGATTGAACTCCTCATGACATTTGGAACATAGTCAATCATCTTGCACAAAGTCGCCGATTCAATGTCGTTGACATCGAGTCCCCATTCAACGCTATCATAGGAAGAGCAACTCTAAACCACTTTTACATAGCGGTTCATCAAAACCATCTATGCCTAAAGATACCAGGCCCTCGCGGGGTCATCTCCATGAAGGGAGACCAAGACTTCGCTCATCGCCTATACCACAAAGCAGCAACCGACTCTAGTGACATCAACCTCTTTGAACTTAAAGGATGTAGGGAAGGAGGTGCCCTTGTCACCTTTGCCAGGGCACACCAAGGATGGGTCCCCTCCAACGAAGTACTCTCTCAAGCCTCGCTCGGAGGGAGACCTAAAAGAAGTGCAACTCTTCAGCCTGGATGACCCACAATTTGTTACAATTGTAGGACCGAAATGGCAACAGAGGGGGGTGAATGGTGCCTTCAAAAATCGCCCCGAAGTTTCCACGACATTTTCTCGTCCGATAGCTAGCGAAGCTATGAAGCGAGAAAATCAACACTCACTTGAAAACTAGATTTGACAAACACAACAGACCAACAAAAATTCTTTTCTAAAGGCCACACCGAAAACTAGAGCAAAGGGATTAACTGGACATGGATGCGATCACAGAACACAAGTCAGCATAGTAAAACACCACACAAAGCATAGACAAAAATCGGTGGTCAAACGAAGAAACAAGAAAAGCAATGAAATGCACGAGTGAAGAGAAGACCAAAAGATATTTCTGCGGTCCAAAACAAAGAAAGAAAAGATACTATGAGAAGCTGCCGTGAATAGCCAATAGAATCAAAGCAAAAGAGAAGTGGCAGTTGATTTTTCTCTCAAAGCTTGCTGCGCACAAAGAGAACTCGAAAAAGACCTGAAAGAAAGCGAAGCTGAGAGATAAAGAAGAGCCGATTTTGCTGCCAGAAAACATATTGAAGAAGGCTGAATTCCGGACTGCATGCTACTCAAATAGAAACAGCATAGATTAGTGAGTATACAGTAAAAATTTCAGCCAAAACCGAGATCGTTTGGACTACATGCAAGAGGGTCAAAAACCAGCACAAAAATGAAAAAGAATGACACCGAATGGATTGCTTTGGATGTTTGTCAGCTGTAATTTCTGTTTTCAGATTTGCAACACAGTATGTTAACTGCAGCAGTAAGTGTCAAACAAAATAGTAATCAGCCAAGACTGAAAAGAGGTAAGCTTACTGACACAATACTCCCAGCTAACACACACCACTTCGGCTGATAAAAGAACTTGAAATCAAAGATCAGGAAACTCTAAAATACGACAGACCAGCTTCTTTAGACAAGAAAAACCAAAATGATTTCTAACAGAGAAATCAAGAGGACAAGATTACTCTGCACACGAGAAAGAGAACTTCTAAAACAGAAATATCCATTACTCAGATAAGATATCAGATTTTGCAGGTTAGAGATTCTTGCAACCAGAGAATAGAAATGAGCAGAGAGCAAAATCAAGACTCATAACAGAAATTTCCATAGAGAGACAAAGAGAGGAATGATTACATGAGATTTGTACAGCCACTCATTTCATCCTCTTCAAGAACACAATCACACTAAGTCCCCATACATGCTTAAAAACAAGAACTCACACACACTCTCTCAATCCTCAAAACACCAAGAGCCTCACATGCTTCTTGGGAGGAACACATACCAAGTGATGAATGAGCACTAAAAACACTTGTGAACCTCAAGGGGGTATGCAGCCCCCAACACCTATTTATAGCCCTTGGCTAACGGGTTTCCAACCCGTTAAGCCGGCTAAACCCTAACGGAGCCGTCTTCCGCTTGTGCAGCCTTGCGAAATTCCCGTTTCGCCCCTCCTGCACCTTCCGGGAAGCTTCCGCGCTCCTTGCCTCGCACGCTCCGCAACCACGTCGAGTCCACGTCGTCTTCGACACATCATGACCGTTCTGACCTCAGCGCCACCTGCGCCTAGTCCGGTCCACCGTGTCTCGCCACGACTCCTCCTCGATGTCCTGCAGACACACAGACAAGAAAACACGTCACATAGCACCGCTCGATACATGAACGCGTAAATAGCATAAACAAGATCAAACATGTCGCAATAAGCTTGATCAAAGTCCGACCGAGCCCGTTGCACCAAGCAGCGTCGGGTCCGAACAAACCGACTCAAACTCGACTTTTGAGAACAGATGTCAATTACTCATCACTCACAATGGGATGACCTCCACATGGTCTCTCAATATCCCCCTTGATGAGTATATTGACAAACACCAAAAAAGCACAAAGTTGAGTTTGAAGAGTCTAACATGGTCCATAAAAGCAAGAGTGAAGCTAATGACCATGTCGACAGAAGGAGCAAAAGAAAGAACAATTTTTCCTCAACGCTCCCGGTGACTTTTCTACCACTATTCTCTCCTTTTGACAATAAACCCATCAAGATGGAAGGAAGGAGAAAAGTCATGAAAATGGATGAAAGGCTGATTTGATCATTTTAAGTATGTAGAGCCATGAGAATTATCCAAAATGACCATCATGCATTATATCAAGCCATAACATACAAATATGCTACAAAGATCATGACTAAGTATGTAAAGAGAAGCTAAGCAACATAAGGTATAATCTGAATTTTAATTGAAGTGCTTAACAAGTCAAGTCAAGCAAGATTTTAGCCTAGCTAATGATATCCACAAATGATGCAAATCATGTCAATAAGCTAAATGGAATCAAGAAGCTAGTGTTGAGCAAACTAGAGTGCTATTTGTTCAAGAATGATACATTTGTTTAAGTACTTTGACATTTTTGCAATTGAGCACAAATGACATTTTCTTTAGAGATCACATGGTTGTTTTCAACCATCTTTTATTCATCATGTGCTAGACCTCAAGCCTTATGCGATCATTCCAAGCGAGAAGCTTAAGGAAATGATCTTGGTCATCCAAACTCCCCGAGATCATGCCTTGTGCAATGGCAAGCCGTCTCATGAGAAAGAATTGGTGAGATCAGTTTTTTCGCACAGAAGAGATCTTTTTGTTTTTTGACATTGTACTAACTTATGTGTCATCAAGAAACTGATAGCTCAATCTATTGCTCAACTAAGATTCAAGACTCAACTCAGTCTATTTGACATGGTAAGAACCATAAAAGATAACACAAAGTCGACTAGTCTCAAATATGAACATGACATGAGTGAGGTCAAAATTTAGCATTTTAATTAACCTATCATGGCAAAGACTTGACTACATATAAAGTCATGATCAAATTAGCAATGGAGCATAAATCATGGCAAGATGTAATATAATGAAAACATGTCATGAAAGGATAATAATCAAGACTCCATTAAGTTATGATACAAATGAAGAACATCCATCTCCCCCTTAACTTGAGATACAACTTTTAGTTCAAGTTGAGTTATGTCAACATTAATATCTAGAAGTTCTCAAATGAACTCCCCCTGAACCAAAGCAATAAAACGAGAAGCTGTCAAATATATCAAGAAAACAAGCAGTCCTTAAAGTATAGATAAGATATAGAGAAATCTATGGCTCAAACTGACTCTCATCTACCCCATATGACTCGAGCAGTGTCGAGAAAACACACACTAGAGAGCAAACACGTGCTGCTCACCCGAGGGTGGCCCAACCTCGCTAGAACCTAAAAAGAAGTGAGTGAGCTCAACCTAGTGAAATAAGAAACAGCTATCCCGAAGCATAAGATAAGAGCAAGAAGTCTAAGCAACTCGAGAAGAGATACACTCTAACCTATGCTAGAAGGACTAAAACCCAATGCACCATGAGATGCGATGCAATAGTAAGGAGACGAAGCATAAATAATATGATAAAGCAATAAAGCCCAAAGCTCCCCTCACAATAGTCCGTAAGGACAAACCACTAAGCTCTCCCATGAGTGAAAACCTCGTGCTATCCAAAGGCTTGGTGAAGATATCACCAACTAGTGGTCACTCTCCACAAACCGGAGAGCGATGTCACCCTTCTCTACATGGTCTCAAGAAAATGATATCGATATCGATGTGCTTGGTCCGAGAGTGCTGCATCGGGTTCTTAGCAATGCTAATCGCAGACGTGTTATCGCAAAAGAGCGAACACGGTCGATAGCTAACCAAAGTCCCGCAGTCGAGACCATCAAAGGACACAGCTCGACAATCGGTGCTGACAACATACTCGACCTCTGCGGTGGGTCAGGCAACACCGGATGCTTCCTCGAAGACCAAGAAACGAGAGAAGTGTCAATGAACTGGCGGTGCCCGGTGCTCTTCCTATCTATCCTACACACCGCAAAGTGCGCATCCGAATAGGCTCTAAGGGGTAGACAAGATGAGGAAGAGTACCAGATACCATACTCAATGGTAGCTCGAAGGTACCGAAAGATGCGCTTCACCGCTGGCGGTGAGATACGCGAAAGCTTGGAATCGGGCACAAAGACACACAGAGAAGTGTATGTCTGGTCTCGAGGCAGTGAGGTACATAATGGATTGCTTGCGAAGGCTACGATAGCGTAAAACAAAACTTTTCTACCGCGCACACAAGAACATCATGCTTAAGGAGGGATCATGGATCGTTACCACTAGACGCCAGCCGCAGTGCAAATGAAGAAGAGTTGGAGAAGCCGATCCAACCACGCGTCGAGGTAGTAGTGGAAGTAGTCGATCGTCCCGAACCGATCGTCTCCTCCACGCGATCAACCGCACCACAGCGGATCAATCATGTAGGTTGTTGATGCCGATCAACGCCGCAACAAGCAGCGTCTCCACCGGTATCCACACGCGTCCGGGTCGGAACGCCGATCGCGAGTGTACCGGCACTCGCGAGCGGCTAGGGTTTGGCTCGGAGGTGGCGGCGTGGTTTAGCTCGGGATTATCGGATCGTTCCTCGCCCTCGCCTCCATATATATAGACCTCCTCACTTGGGCCTCGTGGATGAGGCCCAATAGGAGTCTATCCGGATCTCTATCCGAATTGAGCCCATATCCAATCACATTCAATTAGTGTTCCAACCTCGTTAAGTGTGCGACCACAGAGGTTCACGTATACTTGGTCGCGACCCGAAACACCTTTCCGGTCACACTTTGTTAATAGCGGCCTCTAGCAAGACATATTAACCCCAAAGTATACGTAAAGATCATATCTACCGAACACGTAATGTTCTCATGTACTAATCCCTTAGCCTCACGATATAGATTAAGCTCAAGGCGAGACCGTGTCATCCTCTTAATAGCTCAATCACTCTCTCGATTCCGTGATGGATTATAAACTCGTGATTGACTCCTCAATCACCTTGGCATGGCCATGCACTTTCATAATCCATTACATCGAGGGCCAGATATCTCTCCCATAAGGAGGGCAAATTCTATCTTGATCATTCACATCCCACTACATGTTTCATGGCAAACCCAAAGACTACTTTTATGACTACCCGATTCACGGAGTAGTGTTTAGTAGTCCCAAAGTAGCTACTACGCATGGGGAACCATGATGATCTCAAGTCTAAGGATTCCACATAAACACTACTTGAGACCAGCGATGACACATGGAATCTCTGCGGTGTCTCATGGCGGGTCTATCCAACATATGTTCACTAACACATGTCCATATTATTGATTTGGTATCTCCATACCATGATCCATGAGACATGATCATCAATCAATACATATCTTGATCTTTGAATCATATTTGTTCCTCATATGAAATATAATCGAGGATTATTTAGAAATAGCAACATTTTGGCATTAAGAGTCTCATGAATAAGTCACATACTCATTGATCAATAATGATAATGTCTATTTCAAGGAACAAAGCAATGTATCATAAACATAGTATGTGATATATTCAACATCTCCATGTTGCCTCTAGGGCATATCACCAACAGCCTCCCACTTGCACTAGAGTCAACCATGTAGGTATCTAATACCCATTGCCCTAGTGTGAGCCTCATGCTTTGGCTGGGGAAGCGGCTTTGTCAACGGATCGCAATGTTCAAATCTGTGTGTACTTTGCATATCTTAACATCGCCTCTCTCACAATCTCGCGGATGAGATGAAATCGTAGTAGAATGTGCTTGGACTTGGTGCGATCTAGGCTCCTTGGCTTAAGAATGGCTCCACTTGTTGTCACAGAGAGGTCCATTGGGCGGAGGCACTAGCCATCACACCAAGCTCGAAACAAATTTCTTGATCCAAACGACCTCTTTAGCGACTTGAGCCGCTATGTACTAAACTTGTTGTAGAATCAACAACTGTCTCCTGCTTGGAACTCTTCCGACCACCGCACCGCCATTCAGGTGAACACAAATCCCGATTGCGATCTAAAATCATCTTTGTCGGTTTGGAAGCTAGCATCGGTGTAACCATTTGCAACGAGCTCTTCCTCACCCCCATAGACGAGGAACACATCTTTAGTTCTTCTCAAGTACTTCAAGATGTTCTTTACGGTAATCGGTGACTTTCACTGGATCGTGACTGTATCTACTCGTAGCACTTAAAGCATACGAGACATCCGGGCGATGTACAAAGCATGGCATACATAATGGATCCAATAGTCAAGCATATGGAATCGCATTCATTTTATCCCGCTCATCGGTGTACTAGGACACCGATTCTTGCTAAGATTTATACCATGTGACATAGGTAGGAAGCCTTTCTTGGAATCCGCATGTTGAACCTTTTCAACACCTTGTCAATGTACGTATCTTGGCTTAATCCAATCGACCTTTTGATCTATCTCTATAGATCTTGATGCCCAGAATATATGTCGCCTCTCCTAAGTCTTTCATGAGAAACTACTTTTCAATGAAGACTTAATGATTCGAGCATAGGAATGTCATTTCCGATCAATAATATGTCATCCACATATAAGACCGTAAACACGAAAGCGCTCCCACTAGCCTTTTGTAAACACAAGGCTCTTCTTCGTTCTTGATGAAACCAAACCCTTTGATTACTTCATCAAAGCGAATGTTCCAACTCCGAGATGCTCGCTTTAATCCATAAATGGATCTTTGCACTTGTATATCTTTCTAGTCGATTGCGGATCGACAAAACCTGTGGGCTGTGTCATGTACACATCCTCACTCGATTTCCATTAAGGAAAGCTGTTTTGACATCCATTGCCATATTTCATAGTCGAAATAAGCGACAATCGCTAGAATGATCCGAATAGACTTTAGCATTGCGACGGTAAAAAGTTTCATCATAATCAACACCTTGAATTTGTTTGAAACCTTTGGCCTGTCATCGCGCTTTATAGATGTGAACATTTCCATCTATGTCTATCTTTTCTTGAAAACCCATTTGCACTCAATGGTTTTAACACCATCGTGGATCAACCAAGTTCCAAACTTGATTCTTGCATGGATTCAATTTCGGATCTCATGGCTTCAAGCCATTTCTCGTAGTCTGGTCCCACCATCGCTTCTTCATAGGTCTTAGGTTCATCGTTGTCAACAACAATATATCCCGTTGTTGAGTAGTCAAGAACATGTACCTCTCGGTACACGACGTGACCTCTCGACCTACGTGGTGCGGTGTGTCCACAACAGGTTCTTCAACAGTTTGTTCATCCTTGTGGTTCGTAGGAGCTGAAACGTTTTGGTGTTTCTCGAATTTCTTCAAGTTGCACCATGCTCCCACTATCCCTTCTTGAGAGAAACTCTTTCTCTAAGAAGACACCATCCCAAGCGACAAACACTTTGCCTTCTTCTTGATTATAGAAGTAATATCCTTTGTTTCCTTAGGATACCCGATAAAGAAGCATTTATCGATTTAGGGGTGAGCTTATCGATTGTAAATGTTTTACATAAGTCTCACATCCCAAATCTTAAGAAAAGACAAGCTAGGACGTTGTCCCGTCCACATCTCATATGGTGTCTTTTCTCGATTTTGATGGAACTCATTTAGTGTGAAAGCGGTCATTTCAAGAGCGCACCCCAAAAGACAACGGAAGATCACTGTGGCTCATCATGGGCGCACCATATCTAATAAGGTGCGATTTCTCGTTCGATACCCATTCCATTGAGGTGTTCCAAGCGAGTCAATTGTGGAACAATTCCACAATCCTTGAGATGATTACCAAACTCATGGCTCAAATACTCGCCTCCACGATCGATTGTAGAAACTTGATTGTCTTGCCTAAATGATTTTGCACTTCATTTTGGAATTCTTTGAACTTTTCAAAGGATTCGACTTATCTTCATCGGTAGATATATCCATATCTACTAAAGTCATCGATAAAGTTATGAAGCACGAAAACCACCTCTGTCGTTGAGCTCATTGGTCCACATACATCGAATGTACGAGTGCCAATAAGTCACTTGCCCGTTCACCTTGACCTATGAAAGGTGCTTTTGTCATCTTGCCAAGTAAACAAGATTCGCATGTCTCAAATGATTCAAAATCAAATGAGTGCGAAATACCATCTCTATGGAGCTTCTCCATGCGTTTCTCATTTATGTGACCTAAGCGACAGTGCCAAATAAGCGTGGGATTCAAATCATTTGATCGTTGCCTCTTTGTATTAATGTTATAGACCGATGACTCTTCAAGAGTAAGAACATATAACCCATTCACCAATGGAGTATGACAATAGAACATATCTTTGAAATAAAGAGAACAACCATTGTTCACGGATCTAAAGTCATAACCTTCGCTTGTAAACATGAAGCGAAATAATGTTCTTGGAAAGAGATGGAACACAATAACAATTATTCAATTCCAAAACTAATCACGAAGGTAAAGACAATGGCATGGTGCCAACACCACCGCACAACTTTGCTCCATTCCCAACGCCAAGATCCACTTAGCTCCTCCTCAAACTTCTACTTCTTCTTAGCCCCCAACGATTTGCAAATGTGAGCAACCGATCCGGTATCAAATACCCAAGAATCGAGTAGATGAAGTAGCAAGATTGATTTCTATAACATTTATACCTGGAGCGGAAGTCGTACTTCCCTTCTTTTTCTCAAGATCCTCCAAGTACTTTGGGCAGTTCCTTTTCCAATGTCCTGATTGCTTATAGTAGTAGCAATCTGCATCAGGAGCAGGGCCCTTCTTGACTTGCTTGGCCTTAGAACTGCTCGCGATCTCATCGGGAGCTAACTTTCTTTTGACCGCGCCTTTCTTTACATAGGGCTTGCCCTTGCCTTTCTGCATCATCATCACATGATGGTGCTTTTCTTAATGCTTTCCTCGGCTGATTTTAGCATCCCATGCAACTCGACCAAGGTCTTGTCCATGTTGTTCATGTGATAGTTCGAATGAATGGCTCAAAGCTCGAGGGAGCGATCAAGAATCACATCGGTAGCCAACTCTTGGCTAAGGGGAAAACCAAGCTTTTCGGACTCTCAATGTAGCCAATCATCTTAATCACATGAGGGTCGACGGATTCCTTCTCGCAAGCACGCACGCAAACAAGGACTTTGAAGTGTTGAACCTCTCAGCCCTTGCTTGGTTCTCAAACATACCACGCAACCCCACAATGATATTGTAGGCATCTGTGTTCTCATATTGCTTCTGAAGCTCAGAGGACATTGTGGCAAGCATGAGACAGCTCACATCAAGGTAATCATTCGTTTGCTTCTCATAAGCTTTCCGTGCAGCCACAGTAGCATTATCGTGCAAGTCATCGGGATAAGGAGACTCAAGGACATGCTCCTTGCGCTCTTGCTTGAGAACAATTCTCATGTTGCGATACCAATCCAAAAGTTCGTTCCATTGAGTTTTCTTTCTCAAGAATAGATCGCAAATTAAAAGAAGCTGGATGCGGCATTAGTTGACATGATCTACAACAAAGAATATGCAAAGTTTAGCACTATGTTCATGTTTGATCTTCCATTAAACAATTTAACAAAAGATACTCCCACTATATGTTTTGTAATCGTCTTCCCTCTAACGACATATAGTGGTCAAGATCCATGTTCATCTAAGTTCTAGTGAGCTTTGGCATCACTGCTAGAAACCTAGTGACGTGGTAAGCAACACTTGCTAATCACATCTTATGTGACTCTTGTTTGTTGGGTGGCATCCAATGCCCCGGCTCCCAACACCATGCCCCAAGGCCCAAATCTAATTTGATAGCCTTGTCAAGTAAACCAATACTATGCATGTGGATGTCCGACATCCACCCTATTAGATCAAGATAGTTGATGGTACTACGCTTTGGCGGACCTACCAAACAATGATCATGATTCTTATAGGCGCAACAATTGGAAGGCATCAAAACAAATTCTTAATTTTTCTTGAGAGAAGCTATTCTATCATGAAAAACTAACCCTTAGTTGGTATGGCATGAAAGAATAGTATGACAAGAAATAAACATCACATGCATATAATCACATTATACTGTGAATGGTATGACATTTTGTATCGTAGTGGTCGCCATCGCCATGGTTCCACGGTGATACTCTTCGCCACACTTCTTGTCCTCTTTGTCATCATGCTTGAAGCCTCCATAGCAAAGAACTAAACTATTACAACTAATAGGTAGCAAATGAATTACATGAGGAGCTCAAGCATCACAAGTCGACACGCAGTCGTTATACAATTAAAGAACGACCTCAACCCTACTGTGATTAATCGACACAAAGCCGCCAAAACACACATGCATCACATATGCATCTATGCCATACCATTCACATCATTCCCAAAAACAAGTTAGCGTAGAACATATTCTACCGCCGATATGAATGTGTTTCTATAACAATCTATGCGTATGCAACGCGGTCCAGCGCCACGAAAACCTCACGGAATTACATAGATCACATCTATGAAATCGCTATGAAAATCTCATCGGGCCGATCAAATCAACCCAAATCCGAGCCATTCAAAATGTCTCAATTTTCATTAGATCAATCACATCAATCACCGCAATCGGTATGCTTGAGGAGACCGCAACACAAGACCTCGATCCGTTGTCTCAATCTCATCGATCTTGTGCAGCTAGCCCCGATGGTGTTACCAATGGTAGGGGCAAGTCGCACGACATCAAAGAAGGAGCACGAACTAATCTTTTGGCCACATGATGCTATCAACTCATACATATTCCAACCCTTATGACCGATTGATCTAGTCCGTAATAGATCCAATCTATTACAACCGCATATCAACATATGCACCGATCCGGATCGCAAACTAAGCAAGATGGCTCGATACCACTAATGGATTGCGCTGGCTACGATAGCGTAAAACAAAACTTTTCTACCGCGCACACAAGAACATCATGCTTAAGGAGGATCATGGATCGTTACCACTAGACGCCAGCCAGCAATGAAGAAGAGTTGGAGAAGCCGATCCAACCACGCGTCGAGGTAGTAGTGGAAGTAGTCGATCGTCCCGAACCGATCGTCTCCTCCACGCGATCAACCGCACCACCAGCGGATCCAATCAGAGGTTGTTGATGCCGATCAACGCCGCAACAAGCGCGTCTCCACCGTATCCACACGTCCGGGTTGGAACGCCGATCGCGAGTGTACCAGCACTCGCGAGCGGCTAGGGTTTGGCTCTGGAGGTGGCGGCGTGGTTTAGCTCGGGATTATCGGATCGTTCCTCGGCCCTCGTCTCCATATATATAGACCTCCTCACTTGGGCCTCGTGGACCGAGGCCCAATAGGAGTCTATCCGGATCTCTATCTCAATTGAGCCCATATCCGAATCACATTCAATTAGTGTTCCAACCCGTTAAGTGTGCGACCACAGGTTCACGTATACTTGGTCGCGACCCGAAACACCTTCCGGTCCACACTTGTTAATAGCGCCTCTAGCAAGACATATTAACCCCAAAGTATACGTAAAGATCATATCGGCTGAACCTGTAATGTTCTCATGTACTAATCCCTTAGCCTCACGATATAGATTAAGCTCAAGGCGAGACCTGTGTCATCCTCTTAATAGCTCAATCACTCTCTCGATTCCGTGATGGATTATAAACTCGTGATTGACTCCTCAATCACCTTGGCATGGCCATGCACTTTCATAATCCATTACATCGAGGGGCCCAGATATCTCTCCCATAAGGAGGGCAAATTCTATCTTGATCATTCACATCCCACTACATGTTTCATGGCAAACCCAAAGACTACTTTTATGACTACCCGATTCTGGAGTAGTGTTTAGTAGTCCCAAAGTAAGCTACTACGCATGCTTGGGAACCATGATGATCTCAAGTCTAAGGATTCCACATAAACACTACTTGAGACCAACGATGACACATGGAATCTCTGCAGTGTCTCATGGCGGGTCTATCCAACATATGTTCACTAACACATGTCCATATTATTGATTTGGTATCTCCATACCATGATCCATGAGACATGATCATCAATCAATACATATGTCGATCTTTGAATCATATTTGTTCCTCATATGAAATATAATCAGGGATTATTTAGAAATAGCAACATTTTGGCATTAAGAGTCTCATGAATAAGTCACATACTCATTGATCAATAATGATAATGTCTATTTCAAGGAACAAAGCAATGTATCATAAACATAGTATGTGATATATTCAACATCTCCATGTTGCCTCTAGGGCATATCACCAACAGTACAAGAGGGAGCCAATCATGCTGCGGTACTCCTTCTGATCAACTGACTCACCATCCTCATCAGGGTCAAGAGAAGCTGTAGAAGCCATCGGAGTTGACACTGGTTTTCCATCACTCATGTCAAAGCGTCTCAGGAGGTCTCGAGTGTACTTGCCTTGATGCAAGAAAGTACCCTCCCGAGTCTGCTTGATTTGGAAGCCAAGAAAGAAGGTCAACTCACCCATCATGCTCATCTCAAACTGTGAAACTAGAGCATGAGAAGAGCCGCCAAAGATAATGTCATCGACATAAATTTGGACGAGCAGAAGGTCATTGCCAAGCCGGCGAATGAACAAGGTCTTGTCAACTTTACCCATTTCAAAATCATGCCTCAAAGATAGGACTTAAGCCTCTCATACCAAGCTCTAGGGGCTGCTTAAGTCCATACAGCTTTGGAAAGCTTGTAGACATGATTAGGGTATTTGGGGTTCTCGAAACACGGAGGTCGTCGACATAGACTTCTTCCTCAATGAAGCCATCGAGAAAGGCACTCTTGACATCCATCCGGTAGAGCTTAAAACCCTTAGAAGCTGCAAAGGCAAGCGAAATTCTAATGGCCTCAAGTCTAGCTACTGAGGGCAAAGGTCTCCTCAAGTCTAGACCCTCAACCCAGGAGTACCCCGAGCAACCAGTCTAGCCTTGTTTGAATGACTACCCCATCCTCACTTTGCTTGTTCTTGAACACCCATTTGGTTCCAATGATATTGTGATCTCGAGGGGCTCAACAAGCGTCCGCACCTTGTTTCTTCGAAACTCTCCGACTCCTCATGCATGGCATTGATCCAAGACTCATCGATAAAGCATGACAAACGCCTTTGGGCTCAAGGAGGCAACAAAGGCGTAATGGAGAGAAAAGTGATGTACCGATTTTGAACAGTGACTCGCTCAAAGAGATCTCCAATAATCTGCTCGTAGGATGGTCTTTTGAATGTGTCTAGGAGGTCCAGGATGAGATGAAGAAGTGGCCTCACCTCGTGAGTCGACAAGTAGGAACAGAGCCACTAGCTCCAGAGGAGGCAAAAGGCATGGGCTGATCACCTTGAGGTGCTGTGGAAGAAGGCACCTCAAGGGGTGGATGAGGACTAGATCGGGTAGACAACCCTCGTCTCCATCATCCTCATCATCCACGAAGATGGTCTCGGGCGCTCTAAAGAACACGAGATGTCGGGCCTAGTTCCGGACCGGCCTCATCAAGGTCACCTCAGTCTCTACCATTTTACTAGACTCAGCCCGGACCCTATAGGCCGCCAAGAAGTCGAGTAGCCTAGAAAGAGTCCATCACAAGAACGTGACTCGAACTTATCTAGGTTCTCGGACTTCAGAATAAAGCACTTGCAACCAAACATACGAAAATGAGAAACACTGGGTTTACGCCCATATCTCAACTCATAAGAAGTGCGGTGCAAGTTTGCCCTGAGAAAAACTCTGTTCGAAACATGGCACGCGGTCGCTATTGCCTCAGCCCAAAACTTCCGCGGTGTAGAGTATTCATCGAGCATCGTCCTGGCCATCTCGACCAAGGTGCGGTTCTTCCTCTCCACGACGCCATTCTCACGTGGGACGTGCGGAGAAGAGAACCGGTGCTCTACACCGTCTCAACGCAGAAACTCTCAAGTAGGAATTCTTGAACTCCGTGCCATTGTCACTGCGGATCGCTCGTAAGGCACCTGGAAGCTCAACAGAAAGCCTACTAAAAATACCTCGGAAATGTGTAAACGTCTCATCCTTCGAGGCTAAGAAAAACACCCAAGAGTACCTCGAGAAGTCATCGACCATGACAAGAACATACCACTTCCCTCCTGCAGATTGCACTCGAGCTGGTCCGACTGTGTCCATGTGGAGCAACTGTCCCGGTGCATCGGTCATAGTCACTGTGTGGGAGGGTGAGAAGCAACAACCATCTTGCCGCGCAAGGCATGGAGCGCAAACAAGATCTTTGACCATCTTGAGTTTCGGCGGACCACGAATGAGATCGTGGCCGCTAACTTCGGGTCAAATGGTCAAATCCAATATGACCAAGTCTCCTATGCCAGAAGGTAAGGTCATGGGACTCAGAAGCAACCAAACACCGGAGAGGATCACCAGAAGACTCAATAAAATCAGCACGAAAGATCCTCCCATAACGAGAAATCCATAAACCGACTCAGAAGAATCAACAATTTTGCGGTGTTTTCTTAAAACTTACCTCGAAGCTGTCATCGGTGGTCGAGAAACCGAAAGCAAATTGTACTGCAGTTTACTCACCAAGGCAACATCTTTTAAAACAAATGAGTCATTAACGCGCACAGTACCTTTGGCGATGATGCGTCCGACGAAGAGTCTCCAAAGGTGATAGTCTCATCACCGAAGCTCGGGCTGGGAAGAAAACCAACGTGAATCTCCGGTCATGTGTCGTGAACACCGAGTCTGAGCCAAACCTTTCCTTCCCCGCCCGGCGAACACGAGTCAAATAGAGTAAAGTCTCGATCTTGGGATAAATCGTAATAGATTTTGGAACCCAATCTTGAGTCACACGTCGGCGAAGAAGTAGTCACACACGATCGACCTCTAACTACCTTACGCTCTCCGTCGCTCAAAGAAGCAGAAGGTCTGTGGACAGACCTGAAGCTGTTGTTGGGTCCGACTACTACGGACGAGCGAGTCGGTGCACCGGCAACAGGCTGATCACGCCGCGGGTAGGCATCTTGATGGGGAAAACAAGATCTACCCTCAGGACGGCGGAAGTCACGACCAGAGGGAGCATGAGGACGAAAAACAAAAGACTCAGAAAAACCAAGTCCTCGGTGCTGCCCAAAACTACCAACAGTAGCAAACCTAGACCTCGTGTTGGTCTTAGGTGCACTCAAGGTCCGGGCGACCACGAATACGCCTAAGAGACTCAACACGGTCTCTTGGCGATCTTGGCGTGCTTGAAGCAATGGTCAAACAAATGCCCATCCTTCCGGCGAAGGTGCAATGATACCGCCTCCGAGGGGTCAAGCTGCGGTGAAATCACCTTGTCGTCGAAACCTTGGACAAAGCCCACGATTTAAATTGAACTTTCTTGTTCTTGGGCTTGACCTCAATCACACCTGCTGACTACGGTCCGAGCACGACAGGTGGATGTTTCCTCATATCCTCACGGAGATCATATCCTAGACCCTGTTTGCACTTGCAAATCTTTGATTGGTCTAGAATAAGATTGAGATTCTTCTTGCCTCCGACAAATCTCTCGAGAGTGTTCATAAGGTACTGACACTCCCGAAACAGAGAGGCACAAGAAGAGCAGGGAGGAGAAGAGACAGCAGAAGGTAAGGGAGCGAAGAAGAACCAACAGAGAGGAAAGAATGGCTTGTGCACGCTGGCGGACTCGATGGGACAGTCCTACTACTAGCAGTTTGGTTCACGCTCCTAAGCGCCTCAACCTTACCCTTGGGCTTCTCCCCACACCAAAGAATCACATCACAAGCGGTTGATGGCTTCACTAGTTGGTCCTTAGTTAGCTTCACACATTTTCATTTAAAGCAACGAGTTCAAGTTTTAGTTTATCACAACTAATGCATGGTGAGCTAACAGGTCCTTTATCGCATAAGCGAGCCATTTTCTTATTAGTGTCAATCATTTCTTGAAACTGTTTTGAAAAAGACTCAAGTTCAGCAGTTAACTTAGGACAGTTCACACATAAAGCAATAGGCTCAAGAAGAAAAGCTTGTAATTCTACAATTTTATGATCTGCCCGTTTTAGGTTCATCTTCAAATTGTTACAACTTTCACAAGTCTCGGGCAGATCGAGAAGCAATGTATAAAGACCTCTAAAAGCATTATCCTTATCCTCACATGAGGTGCAAGAAATAGTCTTAACGATGAAGATGAAACAGAACTACCCTACTCATCTCAAGCTCAAGAAGAAGACTAATGTTCTCCACCTTAATCAAATCAAGCTCGGAAGACGAGACTAGCATGAGAGGTCCTTAATTTCTCCATATCACCCAACAGAGCACAACATGTATCACAAGCATCACTAGAAGGAGCACATGTAAGAGCAATAATCTCTAGTGACAATCTATCTACTTCCTTCTCTAACTCAGTACACCTAGCCTTAGCTCTAGCATGAAATCCACCTAGCTTAAGAAAAGCATGATTTAGTTGGTCATAGGAGGGACATACCTCGTCGGAGTCGGAGTAGAGGTCGCTGTCGTGATCTAGCCCTCAAGGGCCATGAAACACATGCCGGAGAAGTTGGCGTCGTCTTTGGGTTCTTGATCACCCGTCCCGTCGTCGTCGCTCCATCCCTCCACCTCGCCGAGGTCGAGGTCATCGGCGGCGAGGACGCGGTGGAAGAGCTTGGCCTTCCCAAAGTCGCGAACTTCTTCTTGCCTTGAACAGGTGCTGAGGGCTTCGTGTTGCGGTTCTTGTTGATGTAGTCGTTCTTGCCGGAACCGCCAAGTCGGTTTTCCCTTCCCCGCTTAGGGGGTTGCCCGAATGTGGTTGGAGCCACCACACTCGAAGCAAATCACAGGACCTCCTCTTTTACGATCCCTCCTCCTCTTGTAGGCATGAGAAAATCTACACACTAGGAGGGTTAGTCGTTCGTCCATAAGTGCTCTAGCGATCATCGCTTATGTCACGAGAGCGACAGGGAGAATCCACATATCGGCTCAGCAGAAGAAGATCCAGAAGCGGGATCAGTGACTAATGCCATCGATTGTGACTTCGACCGATGAGAGACTATGTCAATCTCGTGAGTCTTGAGGCGCGAGTAAAGCGCATCAAGAGTCAGGGTCGAGAGGTCCGTGGTATCCTTGATGGTAGTCACCTTCATCTCCCAAACCCGAAGATCGAGTGCAGAAAGCATTTGTCGAGCGTTATCCGAGTCGGAGTATGTGAGACCGACGGCTCGGAGGTTGCTCAAAATCTTGTGAAAGCGAGAAATGCACTCGTCAAGGGACTCGCCAAACAAGCATCTCAAATTTGTTTGTATTCGCATTTGAACCGGTCCTCGCGCACCGTCTTTATTTGGGTGGTGCCCTCATGGTAAGCATCGAGGGTCGTCAAATATCGAAGCAGAACGACGGTGAGAGATGCGATCAAACTCGCTCCTGCTCAATCCCTGAATGATGATGTTCCTTGCCCTTGCGTTTGCCTCAACATCAACCATATTCCCGGCATTGATGTTCTCATCGGCAGGAACAACAAACTGAACATTCACCTTCCTCCGATGGCATACCCACGAGCACGGATGTATGTTTCCATTCGACTCTTCCGAAGGGGTAATCCGAGCCATCAAAGACCGGAGGCTTGGTGGAATACTTGTCCGTCGCCATGGCTCTTGAGACCGGTTAAAGATCTATCGAGAAGAGCTAACCGACTACGATACCAATTGTAGGACCGAAATGGCAACAGAGGGGTGAATGGTGCCTTCAAAATCGCCTGAAAGTTTCCACGACATTTTCTCGTCCGATAGCTAGCGAAGCTATGAAGCGAGAAAATCAACACTCACTTGAAAACTAGATTTGACAAACACAACAGACCAACAAAATTCTTTTCTAAAGGCCACACCAAAACTAGAGCAAAGGGATTAATCGGACATGGATGCGATCTGAGAACACAAGTCGACATAGTAAAACACCACACAAAGCGATAGACAAAAATCGGGTGGCAAACAAAGAAACAAGAAAAGCAATGAAATGCAGAATGAAGAGAAGACCAAAAGATATTTCCTGCAATCCAAAACAAAGAAAGAAAAGAGACTATGAGAAGCTAGTGAATAGCCAGAATCAAAGCAAAAGAGAAGTGGCAGTTGATTTTTCTCTCAAAGCTGCTGCCGCACAAAGAGAACTGAAAAAGACTGAAAAGAAAACAGAAACTGCAGAGATAAAGAAGAGCCGATTTTGCTGCCAGAAAAAATATTGAAGAAGGCTGAATTCTGGACTGCATGCTACTCAAATAGAATCAGCATAGATTAGTGAGTATACAGTACAAATTTCAGCCAAAACCGAGATCGTTTGGACTACATGCAAGAGGGTCAAAAACCAGCACAAAAATGAAAAGAATGACACCGAATCGATTGGTCTTTGGATGTTTGTCACTGTAATTTGTTTTCAGATTTGCAACACAAGATGTTAACTGCAGCAGAAGTGTCAAACAAAATAGTAATCGACCAAGGCGAAAAGAGGTAAGCTTCCTGACACAATACTCCCAGCTAACACACACCACTTCGGCTGATAAAAGAACTTGAAATCATAGATCAGGAAACTCTAAAATACGACAGACCAGCTTCTTTAGACAAGAAAAACCAAAATGATTTCTAACAGAGAAATCAAGAGGACAAGATTACTCTGCACACGAGAAAGAGAACTTCTAAAACAGAAATATCCATTACTCAGATAAGATATCAGATTTTGCAGGTTAGAGATTCTTGCAACGAGAGAATAGAAATGAGCAGAGAGCAAAATCAAGACTCATAATGAAATCTCCATAGAGAGACAAAGAGAGGAATGATTACATGAGATTTGTACTGCCACTCATTTCATCCTCTTCAAGAACACAATCACACTAAGTCCCCATACATGCTTAAAAACAAGAACTCACACACATTCTCTCAATCCTCAAAACACCAAGAGCCTCACATGCTTCTTGGGAGGAACACACACCAAGTGATGAATGAGCACTAAAAACACTTGTGAACCTCAAGGGGGTATGCAGCCCCCAACACCTATTTATAGCCCTTGGCTAACGGGTTTCCAACCCGTTAAGCTTCTGCTAAACCCTAACGAGCCGTCTTCCGCTTGTGCGACCTTGCGAAATTCCGTTCGCCCTCCCGCACCTTCCGGAAGCTTCCGCTCCTTGCCTAGTCCACATCGAGTCCACGTCGTCTTCGACACATCATGACCGTTCTGACCTCAGCGCCACTGCGCCTAGTCCGGTCCACCGTGTCTCGCCACGACTCGCCTCGATGTCCTGCGCACACGCAGACAGAAAATACGTCACATAGCACCGCCGATACATGAGCAGCGTAAATAGCATAAACAAGATCAAACATGTCGCAATAAGCTTGATCAAAGTCCGACCGAGCCGTTGCACCAAGCAGCGTCGGGTCCGAACAAACCGACTCAAACTCGACTTTTGAGAATGATGTCAATTACTCATCACTCACAATGGGATGACCTCCACATGGTCTCTCAACAATCAAGGCTGATGTCCCAAAAAATGGAGAATGAGCTCATAGATTTCCTAAAATCCAACACTAACGTGTTTGCCTAGACATCGCCAGACATGACAGGCATTCCTCGGGAGGTGATCCAGCATCACCTTGCGGTGAGGCCCGAGCGCCTTCCAGTGAAGCAAAGGCTCTGAAAACTCTCCTCAGAGTGATGCTAGGCCATAAAAGATGAGATCTATAAGCTCTCAAAAGATGGCCTCATCCAGGAGGTTTGACACCCAAAGTGGCTGGCTCCATGGACCTTAACAAGGTATATTCAAAGGATGACTATCCCCTCCAGTGCACTCGACCAACTTGTCAACTCCACTGCTGGGTGTGGTTGATGAGTTTCTTAGACACATACATAGGACAAAGAGAAGACCAACTTTATCACCCTCGTGAGCATATTTTGTTACCTACGCATGCCTTTTGGGTTGAAGAACGCTGAAGACACCTTCCAATGCATCATCTGCCTTGTCCTCAAAAACCAATTGGGCCACAACATGGAGGTTTATGTTGATGATGCTGTCATGGAAAGCATTCTAGCCTCAACAAATATTGAAGACCTCTAGGAGACATTCACCAACCTCTGCAAATTTCATGTCAAACTAAACCCCAAAAAGTGCGCCTTCGATGTAAAATAAGGAAAGCTCGTGGGCTTTCTGGTATCACAAAGAGTCATCAAAGCAAACCTAGAGAAGATTTGTGTGATCCTAGACATAGAACCACCTTGGTCCATCAAGGATGTCCAATGCCTCATGGGTGCATGGCCATCCTCAGGCGCTTCATGTCACGATCAGCAGAAAAAGGTCTCCCCCTTATTCCAGGTGCTCCATACGCATGAAGGCTTCCAATGGACACCTGAGGCCCATAAGGCCTTTGAACTCCTGAGTTCCTACCTGGCAGCCTCTCCACTTCTCGTGAGCCCAAGACCTTAAGAGGCCCTTCTTCTATACCTCGCTGCAACACCGGTCGCAGTAAGTGCCATCCTAGTTAAAGAAAAAGGAGTTCATCACCTGGTATGCTATGTCAGCGAGACCCTTATAGGTGCCAAGACGAGGTACATAGAAATAGAGAAAATATGTTATGCCTTACTCATGGCATCAAGAAAACTTCGTCACTACTTCCTTGGACATCCTATCATGTTCCATCAAGCTATCCCTCAATGAGGCTATGGGGGAACAAAGAGGTCACTTGAAGGATAGCAAAATGGACCACCGAGCTGGCACCTTTCTCCCTCAAGCTCGTGGGAAGGGTTTCCATCAAATCACAGGCCCTCGATGACTTTGTGGATGAATGAGCCATGCCTCCAACCAACCAAGAAACACAAACAAATGGCATGAACCTTCCTAATAAGCATTGGATATTATACTTTGATAACTCCAAGTGCTTGGCAGGAGGGGATGCTGGGGTCATCTTGGTGAGCCCAGATGGGAAGGCACTCGAGTATGCGGCCTAATTATTTTTTAACCCCACAAACAATATGGCTAAGAGTGAAGCATACTTTTGGGTCAATGCCTCACTAAGGCTATGGGGATCCAATGCTTCCTCATCTTAGGGGATCCCTTAGCTAGTCATCAATCAAATGGATAAAACATAACAATGCCTCAACCCCAAAATGGCTAAATACTTGGACAAAGTACGAAAGATGGAATGCCACTTCACTGGACTTGAAGCTTATTGGATCCCTCACAGAGGTAACCACTGAGCAGATCATTTGGCCTATGCCACAGACTCTCAGGAGCCCCTTCCTCTATAAGTCTTCTTTGAAGTTCTAAATATGCCTTCGGTGTAAGAAGTGCCTGATACCAAGTTACCTCCGAAGGTCAATGAGACTTCAGCCTTGCATCCCTCTATAGGACCGAATTGGCAACAGAGGGGGATGAATGGTGCCTTCAAATCCGTCCCAAGTATCCACATCTACGCTTCTTCTCCAATAGCTATAGAAACTATGAAGACAGAAGGTAAACGCTCACTGGAGACCGTCAAGAAGATCAGTAAGCAGGGCCAGAGAGAGACAATCCAAAAAAAAAGATTCAAACCTGGTCTGACCGCAAGAAGTAGTACCGCTGTGAGGAACGGTACTACCTCTAACCGGTAGTACCGTTGAGTCGAGCGGTAGTACCGCCTATGAACTCAGTCACTGAGCGGTACTACCGTCGAGGCGTGGTAGTACCGTCGGGAGGTAGTACCGACGTTGAAAAAGCGGTAGTACCGCAAGCTACAGACTGAAGAACAGAAACTGCAGAACTTGCTGAAAATCAAGAAATTCACCGCGTTTTGCTGCTCTTCTTGGGTCAATTAAACATGACATCATCCTAAACAACATGTTGACCTCATGGAGAAGACAAATCAGACAAAGATCAAATAAATAGAGGAAATTCGGATTTTACTGAAGGATACAACAGATGGTGACCAAAATCCAAAATACTCATGATTCTTGGATTCTTGGCTCAAAAAACTTTGGAGTTAGCAAGAAGATAATCACTGAAGGTAGAACCAAACTCTAATTTCAAGTTTCCTCTAGAAAATCAAAGGGGCACACAACCTCTGACTTCTAACCCTAAAAACAGCACGAACAGGGCAAATCGTGCGCCAGATTTTAAAGAGAAAAACCGCTCTTGATTCTTCCTTCCATTTTCGAAAATGGAATGTTTAAGCGCCCTCCAGTGAAGCATAGGCTCTGAAAACTCTCCTCAGAGTGATGCTAGGCCATACAAGATGAGATCTATAAGCTCTCAAAAGATAGCCTCATTCAGGAGGTTTGGCACCCAAAGTGGCTGGCTCCATGGACCTTAACAAGGTATGTTCAAAGGATGACTATCCCCTCCAGTGCACTCGACCAACTTGTCAACTCCACTTCTGGGTGTGAGTTGATGAGTTTCTTAGACACATACACAAGTTACCATCAGATTCATATGGTGGAGGAGGACAAAGAGAAGACCAACTTTATCACCCTCGCGAGCATATTTTGTTACCTCAGCAGGCCAACTTTATCACCCTCGCAAGCATATTTTGTTACCTCAGCACCGCCTGTGCCTAGTCCGGTCATCCCGTGCCTCGCCATGACTCCGCCTCAAAGTCCTGCAGCCATCACAGACAAGAAAACACATCACATAGCACCGCTCGAGATAATGGAATTAACAATTGCATTAGTCGCAAACTCACATACGAACCACACAAATTAAACTCAAACTTTCACAACACGTGTCAATTACTCATCACAAACATGGGAACACCTCTCACATGGTCTCTCACCCTCCTAGATGACTCCCATCACTAAATGCATATAGGGAGGAGAGGAGCCTAAGGACGTAAGGGCCTGCAGGCTACTCTCTAAAGCTAAGTCATATGTGATTATTCAAGGAAAGCTTTACAAGCACAGAGCATCCGCCCTACTCAAGTGCATCACAAAAGAAGAAGGCATTTCACTCCTCCTTGATGTGCATGAAGGCCTCTGTGGTTCTCACATCGCACCTAGGGCAATTGTGGCGAAAGTGTTACGTCAAGGCTTCTATTGGCCCACAATGGTATAATTCACCATCGACATACTCAAGTCATGTGAAGGGTGCCAAAGGATGGCAACCAACCACCACACCCCTGCTAATCCACTGCACACCATACCAATCACTTGGTCTTTCAAATAGGTGGGGATGGACCTACCTGACCATTCCCACTGGCCAAGGGGGCTATAAGCATGTGGTGGTAGTAGTGGATTATTACACAAAAAAGGTAGAGACAGAGTTCCTGGCCTCCATCATGTCCCATTATGTGTAAAGATTATTATGAAAGAATATCGTGTGCCACTTCGGGGTTCCCAAGGACCTCACCGTAGACAACGAAACTCGATTTGATGCATCTTCCTTCAAGAATTTATGTAATTCCATTGGTACCACCTTTTGCTTCACCTCGGTGGCCCAGCCAAAGACTAACAGGGCTGTAGAAAAGGCTAATGGGCTAATCCTTCAAGGCATACGTTGCCGCCTCGAGGCAAGTACCCTCAAGCACGAGACTTGGGTGGAGGAGCTCCTTAATGTCCTATAGGGATTGCGCATGACATGGCCTCGACACGTAACATGGCGATATCCACCCTCTCACTTGCGTTTGAGTTTCACACCTACAACACTACCCTTTCTAGCTAAGTTCAAGTTCCAGTCTTTCTGATGTGCAAGCTAGCTCGAAAAGAAGATGCAGCTCAGAAAATGATGGTCTTTAGCCCCAATTCAGCTTATTCTCCTCATCATCAGAAAATATATTGACTTTGAAACACCCCAGAAAATTTCAAAATATTTTTGTGATTTTTCCTGAATTTTGAGTGAATTTTGAAAAGTTTCCCTTTTTGGAAAGTCTCCCCAGGAATCCGCCTTCCCTTTCTGGCCCTCCCGTCTCTCTCCCCCGTTGGCGCCCTCCCTCTCCCCGCTTTCTCCTCGCGCAAGCACGCCCATGCTGCCAGGACGCCGGCCCGCCCAGCCGCTGCCCGACTGCCGTTGCCGGTCGTCTCCCCAACCGCTTTTGACCCGGCTGCCCTCGCCACCTGTGCCCCGCCGGCCCTCTCCTCCCCTCCCCTGCACAAGCTGCGCCCAGCTCACCGCCACCGCTCCCGTCCCATCCGCGTTTTCCTCGTGGTGACTCCACCAGACGCAGCGACGCGACGCTCTCGCCTCACCGCCCATCCCGCCTGCAGCCCAAAGATGCCACCCACACCGCGCTTTAAACCCCGAACCGCCCGGCTTGCCTCGCCGCCGCCACTCCCTCCACCACCTTTAAAGCTCCCCCACCACCCTCATTGTCTTCCCCTTGCTCCCCAGAAGCTCCCCGAGCAGCCGATCGAGTTCGGAGCGACTGCATCGCCACCAATCGCCTCATTCACCGCCGGTGAACTCCCGAGCCATTCTCCTTCTCCTCTTGATTAAAATCCAATTCCTTGCACTGATTTGCTCTCCTCTGTCTCCTGAACGCGATGGTGGACTCCGCCGGCCGAGAATGTCCCTCCCTCGCTCTGGCGGCGAAGCTCGCCGTCGGCCGAAAGGGGGCCGCCGTGGCCAGCCCGCCTGAGAGCTTCCCAGCTCAACCCGCCGCCACCATCGAGTTCCCCTCGCTCTAGAGATGCTCCAGCCGCCGCCATTTTGCCCGGAGAGCCGTCGTTGGCCTCCGGTGACCGAAAGTCGTCGCCACCTTCTGTCCGGCCGCGCGCCGCCGTTGATCTTTCCCATAGCCCCCAAAGCCCTGAAATGGATTCCCCTCCATCCAAGGAGTCGATGGCTGCCCTCCGTTTCTGCCGGAGAGCACCGCCGGCGCCGTCTCCTCAGTGTCGTCGCCCTCTGCCACTCGACGAGGACGACGAGCCGGAGAAAGACGACGATGACGTGGACGCATCCCTGTCGTCCACGTTTTCGTTGCCGTCTAACCTCGGCAGTCGGATGGCTTTGTTTTCCCGCCGTCCGATCTCACTTAAACCGATTCATCCGATCCACCCGTTCACTCCGCATCGCCACCGCTCGCCTCCTCCGCGTGTCGGCCATCGGTAGGAAGCGAAGCGCACGCCGCAGCCTTCGACCGCACGCGGAATGGGCGTGGCCGTGCGGCTGCTTTCGCGCGAGCCGCCGCAGCCGGACCGACAAAGGTTGGGGCAAGCTGCGTGGTACGTGGGCTACTGAACTGTTCATCTGATTTTCCCCGAATTTATCAATTTCCAAAAATCCAAATAAATCCTAGAAAATCACAGAAAATCCCAAAAATTCCCAAATTTCACCATCTTACTCATTTTGATCTCCTGAACCAATTTTTGGCCTCCAATCCACCAATTTCTTCTCCAGAAAAATTCAAAAATTCAAAAACCCCTCTCATTTGAATATTTGTTGTTTTTCTTCTTTTTCATAGAATTATTTTTCCTCGCTTGATTAGGCTCAAGCTGGACTTATGTTGTTTTTGTGTGTGTTTGCGCTAGCTTCGGATTTTTCGGAAGCAACGACACAAGGACAGGACCAAGGAACCACAATTCACGAAGACGCCGAGCTAGTCGAGGACCAAGGCAAGTCACAAGTCCTTGATCATGTTGAAATCCCATGCCATTTAAATTACGTACTTATGGTATTTGCATTATGCTAGTTGTGAAATGCTAGTTCAAAGTAAAATAAAATGTTTAGAAAGACATGTTATCTAGTTAAACCTACCACCGACAAATGCCATGTTAAACTTGCAGCCATGCCTTTGTAACCCTAGAATTAATTACTTGGTAATCTGGATAACTATAGGATATTTATTACCACACAAGTCTTTACACTAATAAGGTTGTGGCTGCGGGCCAATAGACTTTGGAAAACCCGACCCTAGGGTAGGGTGGTATGGGACACCGTGCCCTAGGGCGGAGAGTGCCGGCGTGCACAGGTTAGGGTAAGGGTGTTGCGAGGAGCCGCGAGATGGTCTTCGCCCATCACTTACCCTAAAGGAGGAGTTAGGGTAAGGGTGTTGTGGGGAGCCGCAAGACGGTTGACGCCCACCGCTTACCCTAGGTTGGAGGTCGCGGACCTGGCGAGGTTACGGACCCCGTGAAAATATAAGGACTGAAACCCTTACGCTGAGCAAATATCACGATGTCGCTCAACCACGGAGTTGACTTGTCAACCTTTGGTTTAGTAGCTCAACTCGATTGAAACTCTACGGTGTTGAGAAGTCGGAGGTTGAGTAGTTGGATTAGGTATCTTGTGTCTTGGATACCTAACAACCAGAGAGTTCACTCAAGCGGACATGAGTTTTTATGTGCCAGACCCGAGTGAATTCTACCGGGTGGAGCCTATATAAAGAATTGAGCAGTGAAACGACCTGGCTTTCTTAACTCAGTCATGAGGGTTAAGGAATCGTGTGGGTAAAGTTGAGCAACTCTGCAGAGTCAAATAAATGGTATTCGAATACGCCGTGCTCCCGATTAATGGAGCTGTGTCACTTGGGTGATTCCAGCAGCAAAGCTTGAGTAGTTTTCACAAGTATTTTAATCTGATTAGTTGGTAATTGAAACTTTAAAAAGAAAACCCCTAATATCTTAAGGAGTAGTTTTTATTCTGGTTTTCACAAATGTTTGCAAATAAAGTGCATCCACTCAAATTAATAAACCAAGTATACTCCCATCCTTTCGTGATCCGTGCAAATAGTTAAAGTTAGGATTTCCCTTGTGACTTGCTGAGTACAGTGGTTGGTACTCAGTCTTGCATAATTTTCCCCCAACAGATTTCGGAAGCAAAGAAGGTGAATCAAGTTTTTCGTGTTAGGGTTGCGACCGCACTCAGGCTTTCCTGTGGTGTGTTCTGCGATTCTTCTGTATGTAAGTACCCTTGGGCTGCACGCCCATTTTGTTGTTAAAATTGACCATTAGGTCTTATTTCAATCGAACTAACTTTTCTCAAATGTTCGTAAGCAGGCATGATACTCATTCGGTCCGCAATCAAAGTCCTTGGTGATTGCGAATTAGCAACGCTCCTGTTCCTCCCAGAAACGGGGGCGTTACAAGAAGTGGTATCAGAGCAGGCTTGACTGTAGGTTGTGACCCTAAGTATAGGTTTGGTTTCGTTAGGAAATACGATTTTACAAAATTTTAATTTCTAATATAAAAATATTATAAAAATCATAAGTAATATTGCTATCTCATCTTTCCTATGTCTATCTCATCTCTCTTTAGACATGCATTAAAAAGTTTTTCTTTTGGTTTTGTGAAAATCCCAAAAATATGTGTAGCCGTTTAGACTAACTCCTGACTGTAGGCTTTGGCCACCCAGAACGGGGTCTAACCTTTGAAGAAATAGCAGTAAGGATGGTGCCTGGAAGAATAGTGCGAATGCCCCGACCCAAGCTTTTCCTTTTGAAAAGTTGTAAGGTCACCGCTCGAGTAGTTAGCAATACCCGTTTGTTTTCCTTGATACTACGGGTAAAGCCATTTGAGTAGACGAAGTTTTGATTGTTCTAATAGCCAAATTGCATTATTAAGCCGTTAGGCTACTATATGAGCAATTTGTGCAAAACTAAATTTCTGGTTTTAAATAAAAAAAATTCTGCTTCTACCCCGTTTCGTCTGAATTCTTTCCTATGTTCACTCTAAATCTCCGAAGAAATTAAATGTGAACCTTTGATTGCCACCAGTAAGCTGGATTACCTCCCTGGAAGCCGTAAGTAAAGGGAGTGCAATCAAGAGGATCATTTAATTTCATCTTAGCCTATTTCTCTTCTGCTCCTCTCTACTTTCGCTCTTGTTTCAATCTTACTTTCCCTTGCTAGCCCAAAATGTTACGGAACTGATTCCTGAACCTTGGTTGCAAAATGCCACTGGATAGATTGAAGATTGAGCAGTTCAGTATGAAGGGAGTCCAATCACAATGAGGATAGACCAGACTGAAGGCAGACAAGGACAAGTCCAGATGTCAGAGCAACAAGGAGAGGTACTGCCACCGTTCATTGTCAAAGTGACACCCGAAGAATCAATGTCAGCATCAAGTGCAACCGCGATAAAGTTTACAGCCTTTCTGAAAACCCAGCCACCAAAATTCCCTTCAACAACAGAGCCACTGAGTGCAGATGACTGGTTACATACCATCGAGAGAAGAGTGAATACTATCCAATGCACAAATAAAGAGAAAGTTCTTTTCGCCTCCTATCAGCTGTCAGGACCCGCAATTGCCTGGTGGAACACTATCAAATGGATACACCCTAATGAGGAAGATATTACATGGGAAGACTTTGTGAAGAGATTTCGTAAAGCTAGTTGGAAGAAGCGAGCAGGTTATACTCAGATTTCTTCAGTAGCTAAAGCTTGTGGTAAAATTATGAAGGTGTATGCAGGCCATCTGTGTAAAGTGCAATGGATGGGAAGGTCATGTTGTAATGAAGTTAATCCCAGCAAACCCAAGCATATATATATAGCCTTGGTGCAACATAATCCATCTGAGTGAGAACCCGCAACACACACAAGGATGATGTACAAGTACAGGTGAAATGAAGCCTAAAGAACCCAGAGGCAACGAGATGAATTAGGGACCGACAATATCATCTAAAGGTAGCAAACCTTTTATGACCTGAAAATGAGAACCGCAATTAGAGAAAAAAAAGAGTTCAAAGAAGCGAGTACTCAACGCAGTAGCAGTTACACTTGAACAAGTGCCAATAGTGCAAGTATTGATGTATTCCCAGAAGAACTAACAGGGAGATCCCCTGATAGACAAATAGAACTTGCCATCGAATTGATTCTAGGCACAAAACCAATTGCCAAGCATCAGTACAGAACGTCAGCTAGTAAATTGAAAGAGCTCAAAGAACAGTTGGAAGAATTGCAAGAAAAAGAGTTCATTCGACCAAGTGTTTCATCTTGGTCGGCACCAGTCCTGTTTGTGAAGAAAAAGAGCGGAGAATTGAGAATGTGTGTTGATTACAGAGGGGTAAATGATGTCAATATCAAAAAAAAGTATCCATCAACGAGAATCGACGACTTGTTTGATCAACTCAAGGGAGCCAAAGTGTTTTCTAAAATCGATTCGCACTCTGGATTATCACCAGCTCAAGATCCGAGAGCAAGATCGGGAGAGGACCGCCTTCACCACCAGATATGGATTATAGGAGTTCACAGTCGTGCCCTTTTATCTGACCAATGCGCCAGCATATTTCATGAATCTTATGAGTCTGGTACATATGGGCCAACTGGACCGATCCGTGATACTCTTCAGGGATGATATTCTGAGTTACTCCAAAAGGGAAGAAGAACACAAGTAGCATCTGCATATAGTATTGACAAGACTGAGAGAGCACCAGTTGCATGCCAAGTTTGACAAATGCAGCTTTTGGATGAAAGAAGTTGCTTTCTTGGGACATATTATATCAGAAGTTGGAGTCCAAGTTGATCCCGAGAAGATCAAAATAGTCATGAAATGGAAGCAACCAGAGACAGTGATAGAAATGAGAAGTTTTCTTGGATTGACGAGTTATTATCGCCGATTCATAGAAAGATTCTCAAAAACACCTCGTCCGATCACCTGGCCTTTGATGAAAGACAAGCCATTCACCTGGATAGATGCATGTGAAGACAGTTTTCAGTTACTAAAGACTAAGTTAACAATGACACCTGTTTTGATCCTGCCAGGCCCAGAAAAAGAGTTTCAGATCTATTGTGATGCTTCGAGCAGGGTTTGAGATGCGTACTACTGCAAGACAGAAAAGTCGTTATCTATGCATCAAGACAATGAAAGCCACATGAGGAGAACTATCCAACGTATGATTTGGAGTTAGCAGTCGTAGTATTTTTACTCAAAATCGGAAGGCACTACTTGCTGAGAAATCACTGCAGAATATTCACTGATCACATGAGCCGAAGTATATTTTCACACAACCAGAGTTGAACATGAGGCAGCAAAGATGGTTAGAATTAATCAAAGACTATGATGTGTAACTCCAGTACCACCCAGTCAAGGCAAATGTGGTTGCCGACGCCCTTAGTCGGAAGGTTCATGAAAGCAAAACCAATACAACCGAACCTTCCCCAGAGTTGCAGCAGGATATACAACAACCGAACACGATAATGGCAAGACAAGGTTGTATGGCGGCACTAGAATTCAGCCTCTATTGATAGATCAGATCAAAGCAGCACAAGATGAAGATGAAGAGATTTGAAAACTGAAAAAGGAGATTCAAGAAGAAGATCCGTCAGATTATGCGATAGACAAACATGGGATTTTTACCTTCCGTGGTCGCTATCGCATACCCAACAAGAAAGAGTTGAGAGATTTGATCCTATCTGAGGCTCACTCCTCTCAATTCTCAATCCATCCGGGAGGTACCAAGATATACCAAGGCCTGAAGGAAGAATACTGGTGGAACTCGATGGAGAAAGAAATAGCCGAGTCCATAGCAAAGTGTGGTGTTTGCCAACAGATCAAGATAGATCATTGGAAACCATCGGGATTATGGCAGCTTTTGTCAGTCCCCCGAATGGAAATGGGACAGTATCGGTATGGATCTTACCACCGGACTCCCCAAAACTCATGGAGGATATGACGCTGTCTAGGTCATTATTGATATATTGACCAAGGTGGCTCATTTTCTTCCGATCAAGCAGACTTATGGGAAGGACAAACTTGCCGAACTACACCTGACGAGAATCATAACACTCCAAGGAGTCCCCCAAAAGAATTGTTTCAGATAAAGGAGCACAGTTCACATCAAAATTTTGGCAGAAACTACATGAAGTTATGGGTACCGACCTAAATTTCAGCTCAGCATACCCTCCACAGACAGATGGACAGACAGAAAGAACAAATCAGATCTTAGGAGATATGTTGAGAGCTTGCACTATTATATATGGAGCAGCTTGGAACACTTGCCTACCATTTTCTCGGTTCTCATACAAAATTAGCTACCAAGCCAGTATAAAAAAAAGGGGACCCTATTTGAAGAACTATATGGCAGAAAGTGCCCAACACCATTGAATTGATCAGAGGTCGGAGAACGCCAATTTCTCGATCCTCAGATCGCTCAAGACCCAGAAGCCATGTCAAGATCATCAGAGATAAATTGAAGATCGCTCAGGACCGATAAAAGAGCTATGCTGACAACCGTAGAAAAGATTCAAGCTTTGAAGTTGGAGATTTTGTGTACATCAAAGTTACCCCATTCAAAATCGTCAGGAGATTTCAAGTTAAGGGTAAACTAGCCCCAAGATATGTGGGACCGTTTCAAACAACCGAAAAAGTTGTGAAGATAGCGTATAAGTGCGACTTCCTTGACTTGTCAAGAATACATAACGTGTTCCACATACCACAGCTTCGGAAATATCTGCGACAGCTATCAGATGAAGCATCAGTGTCAGACATTGATTTGCAAAATGATTTGACCTATCCTGAAGAACCACTACAAATACTTGAGACATCAGAGAGGCAGTTCAAGAACAAGAATATCAAATTTTGTAGAGCTCAGTAGGGGAATCACTCACCAGACAAGTCCACTTGGGAAAGAAATCAAAACTGTAACAGTTTTTGTTTTCAACCCATTTATTTACCTTGGGTGAATCTCAGGGTCGAGATTCTCTTAAGGGGGGTAGGTTGAAACACCCCAGAAAATTTCAAAATATTTTTGTGATTTTTCCTGAATTTTTGAGTGAATTTTGAAAAGTTTCCTTTTGGAAAGTCTCCCAAGAACCGCCTTCCTTCTCGCCCTCACGCCTCTCCCGTTGGCGCCCTCCTCTCCCGCTTTCTCCTCGCAAGACGCACCAGCAGCTGCGCGTGGAGACCACTTGCCACCGCCACCGACTGCTGGTTCTTGGTGCGTCTCCCAACCGCCTTTGACCCGGTCGCCCCACCACCGGGCCCCGCCACCCCTCTCCCTTCCCTCCCCTGCACCGCCCTGCTGCCTCCGGCCGCCACCGCTCCCGTCCCATCCCACGTTTTCCTCGTGGTGGCGCCACCAGACGCGGACGCGACGCTCTCCGCCTCACCTCGCCCGTCCCGCTCTGCTGACCCACAGCCACCCACACCGCGCCTTTAAACCCCCGAACCGCCCCGGCTTGCCTCGCACGCCGCCAGGTCCCTCCACCACCTTTAAAGCTCCCCCACCGCCCTCATTGTCTTCCCTTGCTCCCGAAGCTCCCGAGCGGTAGATCGAGTTCGGAGCGATCGCATCGCCACCTAATCGCCTCATTCACCGCGGTGAACTCCCGAGCCATTCTCCTTCTCCTCTTGATTAAAATCCAATTCCTTGCACTGATTTGCTCTCCTCTGTCTCCTGAACGCGATGGTGGACTCCACCGTCCGAGAATGTCCCTCCCTCGCTCTGGCGGCGAAGCTCGGTCGGCCGAAAGGGGGCCGTCGTGGCCATCCCGCCTGAGAGCTTCCCAGCTCAACCCGCCGCCACCATCGAGTTCCCCTCGCTCTAGAGATGCTCCAGCCGCCGCCATTTTGCCCGGAGAGCCGTCGTTGGCCTCTGGTGACCGAAAGTCGTCGCCACCTTTCCGTCGCCGCCCGCACGTTGATCTTTCCCATAGCCCCAAAGCCTGAAATAGATTCCCTCCATCCAAGGAGTCGCTGGCTGCCCTCCGTTTCCGCCGGAGAGCACCGCCGACGCCATCTCCTCAGTGTCGTCGCCCTCTG
The DNA here is from genome assembly GCA_036346245.1 of Bonia amplexicaulis. Lineage (NCBI taxonomy): Eukaryota > Viridiplantae > Streptophyta > Magnoliopsida > Poales > Poaceae > Bonia > Bonia amplexicaulis. The sequence goes on along the minus strand of JAYGGG010000063.1, from coordinate 6,365 downwards.
CCACTCGACGAGGACGACGAGCCGGAGAAATCTGACGATGGCGTGGGCGCATCCACATCGTCCACGTTTTGTTGCCGTCTAACCTCGGCGGTCGGATGGCTTTGTTTTCCGCCGTCCGATCTCACTCAAACCGATTAATCCGATCCACCCGTTCACTCCGCATCGCCGCCGTCCGCTCCGCCGCGTGTCGGCCATCGGTACGGAAGGAAGACGCGCCTGCGAGCCTTCGGCCGGCATGAATGGGCCGTGGCGTGCGGCTGCTTTCGGCCGCACAGCCGCGCACACCGGACCGCCGGTCTTGAACCGCCGCATGTGGTTGTGGGCCGACACGAACTGTTCATCCGATTTTCCCGAATTTATCAATTTCAAAATCCAAATAAATCCTAGAAAATCACGAAAAATCCCAAAATTCCCAAATTTCACCATCTTACTCATTTTGATCTCTGAACCAATTTTTGGCCTCAATCCACCAATTTCTTCTCCGAAAAATTCAAAATTCAAAACCCTCTCATTTGAATATTTGTTGTTTTCTTCTTTTCATAAATTATTTTTCCTCGCTTGATTAGGCTCAAGTCGGACTTATGTTGTTTTTGTGTGTGTTTGCGCTAGCTTCGGATTTTTCTAAACAACGACACAAGGATGTGACCAAGGAACCACAATTCACGAAGGCCGAGCTAGTCGAGGACCAAGGCAAGTCACAAGTCCTTGATCATGTTGAAATCCCATGCCATTTAAATTACGTACTTATGGTATTTGCATTATGCTAGTTGTGAAATGCTAGTTCAAAGTAAAATAAAATGTTTAAAAAGACATGTTATGTAGTTAAACCTACCACCGACAAATGCCATGTTAAACTTGCAGCCATGCCTTTGTAACCCTAGAATTAATTACTTGGTTATACGGATAAGCATAGGATATTTATTACCACACAAGTCTTTACACTAATAAGGTTGTGGTGCGGGCCAATAGACTTTGGAAAACCCGACCCTAGGGTAGGGTGGTATGGGACACCGTGCCCTAGGGCGGAGAGTGTCGGCGTGCACAGGTTAGGGTAAGGGTGTTGCGAGGAGCCGCGAGATGGTCTTCGCCCATCACTTACCCTAAAGGAGGAGTTAGGGTAAGAGTGTTGTGGGGAGCCGCAAGACGGTTGACGCCCACCGCTTACCCTAGGTTGGAGGTCGCAGACCTGGCGAGGTTACGGACCCCGTGAAAATATAAGGACTGAAACCCTTACGCTGAGCAAATGTCACGATGTCGCTCAACCACGGGAGTTGACTTGTCAACCTTGGTTTAGTAGTCGCTCAACTCGATTGAAACTCTACGGTGTTGAGAAGTCGGAGGTTGAGTAGTTGGATTAGGTATGCCGTCTGCGGATACCTAACAACCAGGGAGTTCACTCGAGCGGACGGGAGTTTTATGTGCCGGACCAGTGAATTCTCTGGGTGGAGCCTATATAAAGAATTGAGCAGTGAAACGACCTGGCTTTCTTAACTCAGTCATGAGGGTTAAGGAATCGTGTGGGTAAAGTTGAGCAACTCTGCAGAGTCAAATAAATGGTATTCGAATACGTCTTGCTCCCGGCTAATGGAGCTGTGTCACTTGGGTGATTCCAGCAGTAAAGCTTGAGTAGTTTTCACAAGTATTTTAATCTGATTAGTTGGTAATTGAAACTTTAAAAAGAAAACCCCTAATATCTTAAGGAGTAGTTTTTATTCTGGTTTTCACAAATGTTTGCAAATAAAGTGCATCCACTCAAATTAATAAACCAAGTATACTCCTATCCTTTCGTGATCCGTGCAAATAGTTAAAGTTAGGATTTTCCTTGTGACTTGCTGAGTACAGTGGTTGGTACTCAGTCTTGCATAATTTTCCCCCCAACAGATTTCGGAAGCAAAGAAGGTGAATCAAGTTTTTCGTGTTAGGGTTGCGACCGCACTCAGGCTTTCCTGTGGTGTGTTCTGCGATTCTTCTGTATGTAAGTACCCTTGGGCTGCACGCCCATTTTGTTGTTAAAATTGACCATTAGGTCTTATTTCAATCGAACTAACTTTTCTCAAATGTTCGTAAGCAGGCATGATACTCATTCGGTCCGCAATCAAAATCCTGGGTGATTGCGGATTAGCAACGCTCCTGTTCCTCCCAGAAACGGGGGCGTTACAGACTTGGACCATTATGCCCACATGTCACATCGGGCAATCTCCTTCTAATCTTTACCCTCTCCTCCAAAGTAATTATTTGACGTATCCTCGTAAACAACAAGTATCCCATAGCTTTGTTAATTTTCAGTTACCTGAATTTTCTTGTCTCTTTGTCACCTAAAATAGTATAGCACTAAGCTTAAAATTGTAATACATGATAATGTGCAATTTTAGCACAGCTTTAATGTAACTTTAGTTCTATTTGTTTTTGACTTTGTATTTAGTAGGGATTTACCAAATTAAATTTTATTTCCTAAAGATGGATAGGTTATATATAGAAAGTGAGAGGAGGGTATGGAAGTGGTTAGATCTTCATCCAAGAGTTAAGAAAAGTAACTTGAAACCTTGATGAATAGACAACCCTTTTGCTGTCCTAGCAATCAATCAATTTTATCGCCATTGCTACAACTACAGCCAATTGTTTCCCGATCAATTGCTTTTCTTTCTTTAAGGCCTATTTGGTAGAGCTTCCGAATCTTATTTTGTAGCTTTTACTCCGAATTATCTAAAAATCCACTTATTTGAGAATCTGAAGCTGTCTCTGAAAAGTGTTTTGCTAGTAGGTTGGCTCCACAAACATAAGAGGCGAGATTTGGGAGCAAATAGATCATGATACCCCTGATTATAATATTTTATCCGTATTTGTGTTTTACTCCTTTGTATTTGCACACAGTTTATGAATTTTTTTTCAACTTTTGTAAGACCATATATACACAAATTATGAGACATTGGCAGTGACAATAAAGACTCATGAGACTCCTACTTGTTCTCTCCAGTGCTCATTTCCTCTTCATCCACTAAATCAATCTTACAATCCACAAAATCCTCCTCGTTTTCATCACTACCATCACCATAGTTGTCATCCTTTCCATACTCATCCTCATCCTCATGATCATTGTTGTCTGTGTAATTCCGGTAATGATGATTCTCTAGGAGCATGATAGTCTTCTACATGTGTTTTGCATCTTCATCTACCATGTACTTGATAGGCTCCAGTGGTTCCTCCTCTTCGTTAGACAGTGTTGTGTTTTCATATGTCGTGACATTCATGTCGAAAATTACTTTCTTCTTTCCACTACCACGGCTCTCCTGCTCACTCACCTCCCTACACATCATCAAAGATGGCATTTTAATAGGCACATAAAATGCATCATAATTCAAACAGAGAACACAACACTTCATTCATCTACCTGAGCTCTGGATCAGGAGCAGAAGCAACAGCTGCCACCACAGGTGAACACTTTGCCAGGAAGATTGGTGGTCTAGCTTCTCTGACGGCAAAGAGCGAATAAGAGATGTCTTCTGCTCACTCAACTCCCTGCAAACACAAACCAATAGTAAGAAACACGACAACAAACACAAGTTATAATTAAAATTTGGAAGCATGCGCATATGGAATTAGCATCTATAGGCCACGAGTGGCTACCGAGCACTAGTACGCACGGGCATCAGCGAGCGTAAGGTTTACATTCATGAGCGAGCAGCCAAGCACTACGGCACTTCTCAGTGGCATTTTAGCAAGCACCCGAGCTGCAATTCTCTCCTTACCAGTCATTCTCGCGCATGAGCGAGTGGACACACACACATAAACCTTCGAGCACAGAACAAAATGCACAAATGTGCAAAGACGACACAATGGAGGATACGCGCACCTTAACTCCATATCTGGGCCTGCGCCAGCGACCACCTCCTCTGTGACCTCCACCAGCGGCGGTGGCATCAAAGCCTTCACCTCGGGCAACGGCGGTAGTTTGATGGAAAATTGCGGGTAATAAACTCCAATTTTAAAGGATATTTTTGTTTATAGTGAGTTAGCTTCTCACAAGAATTTACAAAAAGGACTGTTTTTATTTGTTAGTTTGTTTTTAAGACAGCTCCTTGCGAAAAACAGATACAAATTATTCTAAAAAAACTACATGTCTAATGCAGCTCTATAAAAATCTGATGTGAAGCTGGGAGCGAGAACTCCACTAAACACCCCTTAGATGACCATATCATGCGGCGCATGTCTATTTCCAGCTACTCCCTGCGTCGATCAGTTAATACCACCGGTGGTGACAACTTCCTCACCGGCACACTTTTTTCATCGTTGTGGATCAGCCAGCGGCATAGCGATGCTAACGTTGTTCCTCGGACAGATAAATTTGTCCAACAGTTTATTTGAAGCACCAATAATCTAGAAATTTGTAAACATATATTACACATCTAAAATTCGAGCTTGCGGATAGACAGTGGCGGATTCAGGATTGGATCATGACTCAGAGTAAATTATAATAAAGTAACAATCTAACACACTAGAAATCTAGAACTCTATTATGATATAACAAAAAATATGTAAAAAATGGAATTAAGCTTCCTTGCTTTAGTTTGAAGACTTTGTTTTGCATAAAAAAATATTGTTTTCCAAAGATGCATGCCTTTGAAAGAGATATAAAAACTGGAATGTGCTTTGAAAGATAAATTTTCCATCTTATTTACCACCAAATCACACATGAAAATTTTCATCTAGAACGCCCCTAATTTTCCAACCAATCTAGAACGCCTCTAACGACTCTACGAGGCTATGACCATCTTTGACATCCAACGAACATCATGAACAAACAAAATCAAAGGGTTGGTTGGTCGTAACAGATAAAGTAACATAGGAAATTTCTATGCACCATGATTAATGAATGAACTCATAAAAACTAACTTGAGCCTTTTGTACCTTTGTGCTTTGTAGACAAAAGGAAACGAATGATGCTGACATAAACACCTCTTCTTCCGAAAACACGCACACAGAGACCCACCACTTGCAAGTGAACCATTTTTTAAGACACACTAATTAATCAATATGTCAATATCTATCCATATCCTTTTTAGTTAGTGTTTCAATTGCTAATCAATAATTAGATGATGGAGAATGAATACTATACAGGGACAGCTATTTTGATGAAGAAAAATATTGTGGTTCCCAACTTTTTTTCTTTGCGGCAACACATTTAAACCATGGCCAAACGCCCAAGTGCAAAATCAGGAGGGTAGAAGAAGCTTATAAGAAAAAAAAATAGCGAAATAACGCAGGATTGCATATTAAGAAACAAGTCCTTATGCACTGTTTTCAGCATTTTAATGCGAACACAAAAAGAAAGACCATGGAAAAGCATGAAAAACCAAACAGAAGCACAGCCATTTCTCATGAGTCATGACAAACTAAGGAAACAAACCATCTATCTACAAGACTACAACTGCTATTTCTCACCCAGATCTTTCTCTGTGCGACGAGATTTCATGGATGACGGATCAATCGGAGACCAGCACGCAGCGTAGGCGCGGCGAGGGAGGAGGCTAGCGGCTGGGCCGCTGAGGCGCGGAAACGAGGGCGCGCAGGCGAGGGCAGCAGCGGCCGGCCGGGGGCGACACCTCCAAGCTCCAGCTCTAAGGTTCCTTTCTGTGTCGGCTGGTAAAATGTTAATGCCTTTGTGTTGAACTAACCTTAATTCCTTCGGTGCTTTCAGAGTATGCAATTGATGGGCCAGTCATGGCTTTCGATGATGTGTACAGCTTTGGGCTCATTCTAATAGAAATGTTCACTAGGAGGAGTCCACCGATGACATGTTCAGAGATGGCCAGGGCCCAGGGCATTATGAGCTTTGGTGGGTGAACGTGTGGGCCGTCTCGTGCTAAATTTTTTTCAAATCTCGGGCTAGGCCGGTATGATATACATGTAATGGGCTAGTTGTAAACGGAGTATTACTACTAGGAATTCTAGGTCTTAAACTGTAGCCTACCTAGCCTGAAGGTTAGTTCTGTCTCTGCATAGAATCGAAATATGATCTAGAATAGAAGATAAAGAAATCAAACCGGATAAGCACAGCATGTTTTTCCGTAGTTCACACACCTACTCGATGTCGGACTAACAGATGACACTGCTAGGTCTCCTGCTTTTGTCGTGCCCCCATCGGGAATCACAGGCCTTTAAAACTTCTAGAGCACCTATGTGCCCGACCTCATTTAGCTCTCATCATTTTGATTTAAGCTTTTGATTTTTAGTTTATTTTTTATTATTTTTAAATTTTATATTTTTCTGATTTTAACTTTTTTATGCTTTTTTTGCCGGTTCTTTTTTTTATTTGTTTGTGTTGCCAATGATAGGCTAACATGTTTTTATTTTAATTTTTTAAAATT